>BQNB010014998.1:0-74048 GCA_026074375.1 Tanacetum coccineum
TTTGTTCAGGATTTCAGTTTGCAATAGAGTAGCATTGCTCCATTTTTCAAGTTTTTCTTTCAATTCATCCCTTTCTTTTACCTCAGCAGGATACCACTTGTAGGATCGATGTACTCTAATACGTTGAACCTTTCTTTTATGACATTATCCAATTCTTTTTGTATTTCGCCTAATTTCCAATCCCTCATTTTTAAATCATACTCCATCTGTTCATATTTATCACCCAATGCGTATTCATTCTTTTCATGTGTTCTAATTATGACCTCTAATGATTCTAAGCTCAATTGATATCCCTGAATTTCTAACCTAGCTCTTTGAAAATTATCTTTTTCAGTTTGATAATCATTCAACAATTTTTTATAAGATTTACTGTAATTAGAACAGTAGGGTACCTCTGAGTTAGAAGAATCGGTTGAGCTTGTAGCCATCAAAGCAAGAGCAACTGGTGCATTATCAGCTTCTTCGCTCCAGTCAAAAACTCCAAGTCCATCTTGTCCAAGATCCACATGGTCTGCATCAATCTCTATGCTCCAATCATCTTCTTCAATTCCATTCAGTGCCACCATAGCAAAAGTCACAGGATCATCATCAAATTCCTTGGTCCAGTCAATTTCACCTTGGCTGTCTTTTGCTACCAAAGCTTTTGAGTTTGAATCTTCAATGGGCACAATTCTCTTTTCCTTACTTCCATTTGCTCTGTTTGCCTGATATTTAGCAAACTTGCATTCCCTAGCAAAGTGACCCAACTTCTGACAGTTAAAGCATTCAATCTTTGACTTGTCAAAGGTGATTCCATTTTTAGGCTTGAGGTCTATGGGTCTTCCTGTCTTTCTCATGAACTTTCTTATTCTTGCAGTTATCATAGCTACTTGCCATCTGATGTCAATTTCTTCCATAGCATCATCATCAATTTGCAGCAAGTCTTCATCATCATGAGTTTCAGGCATAGAAGCTTGTTGAGCAAAGAAAGAACATATGATTTCATCTGAGTTGAAAGAAGAGTTGAGAGTTTCTTTCAACTTGCTTGATGAAGCCTGAGCATACCCTTTGGTGATGATTTCAGATTTATCATCAGCAGTACTTTGTCTAGAAGTACTGCCTTTGATTTCAGCAGACATAAAAGCAATACTTTGTGAATTTGAACTTGAAGCACCCTTCAACTCATGCTCATACACCTTCAGGTTGTTATAAAGATCATCAAAGTCCAATTCATCTAATCCAGGTTGTCCTCTAATCATTGTAGCAACCACATGCCACACAGATGGTAGACTTCTGAGAAATTTTAAATTAGCATCTTCACAGGATACCTTAGCATCATACAACTCTAGCATACTAATAATGTTCTGGAATCTGTCGTATGCTGAGTCTAGCTCTTCTCTGGCTCCAACAACAAAGGTCTCAAACTGTTGTTTCAAGAGATTCTTCTGCATCTTCTTAGATTCCTTATTACCTCCAAATCTTGCTTTTATAGCAGCCCACAAACTCCTGGCATCTTGAGCATCATGGAAGCTCAAGAGATGTCTATCTGGTATTGCAGAGAGCAATATGTTGAGAGCTTTCTCATTGTTTCTCCTTGCATTGACAACAATTGAAGTTTTCGGTGCAGAAGGTTGACCTGAGGAAGAAGCTGGTTCTGTTGTAGCCTGGTCACCATTGGTGATTATATCCCATAGAATATGATCAGTAATTGCAATATACTGTCTCATCTTCATGCACCATAGGTCATACTCACCCTTCTTGATGATTGGAATTCGTAGTGCAGTGACAGATGAGGCAGGAGGGTGGTTTTCAGCTTCAGACATCTTTAGTGTTTTGCAAAGATATCGGATGTTCAAAGTTCTTCTTAATCAGAGTTTCCTCACAAGCTCTGATACCACTTGTAGGATCGATGTACTCTAATATGTTGAACCTTTAACTTGTAAAGGATATTACTACCTTGAATAAATCCAAGATAATAACTATGAAACGCTGACAATGAATACTATCAACTATGCGGAATCTAATTGATAATATTAAGAAGAACACAACAATAATCAAAAGATTACTTTTATTATCAAACCTTGAACCTGCCTAACTTTGCAGATCCCTAAAACACTAATAATACTAATCGCTAATACTTCTTCTAATATTTTTTCTAATACTTGTACTCGCCCTCGTACCTAACTATGCCTTCCAAGGGGTCCTTTTATAGACATAAAGGATTAACCCTATTGGGCTTACAACCTGTCATTCTTATCTTCTCCTAATACAATCCTTCTAGAACTCTAAAACTATTATAAGCAGTACTTTAACTTTATACTAACAGTACTTTAACTTACTAACAGTACTTTGATATAACTAGCAGTACTTTGTTATCTGCCAGCAGTACCTTACAATATTTCCTAACATTTCTTCAAGATAAGATCAAATTTCATTCAGTCGGTCAAATTACAACCCTAAGTGCTCTTAATATAATATCAATTAACTTTGCCAAGCTTTCAGACTCACATAAACGAGCTCATCCTATAAGTTTATTCAATATTTTTTTAATCACATGGCTAATTTGGAATTTTACGACAAGCATAACATGATGGCCTACTTACAGAAGTCTGAAGGAAGTGAAGGGTTTCATCAGATCCTTGATTTTCTGAATGCTAGTCACATCTAATATGCCGTCGCAGAGAATCCAACAATATATGTTTCCTTTATTAAGCAATTTTGGAGCATATCTACTGCTAGAACAAGTGCTAATGGAGAAGTAGAAATAACTGGTACAATTGATGGACAAGTAAAGACTTTTACTAAAGCCTCTCTAAAAATACATCTAAAGTTGGAGGACAATGGTGGTGTTACTACTCTACCCAATTCCAAAATATTTGAGCAACTTGCTCTAATGGGGTATGTGACTGATTCTGATAAACTTACATTTCAAAAGGATCATTTTTCTTCTCAGTGGAAGTTTCTAATTCATACTATCCTCCACTGCTTAAGCCCTAAGAAAACTGGTTGGGAGCAGTTTAGTAGCAATATAGAAACTGCTATAATTTGCTTGGCCACTAACAGGACTTACAATTTTTCAAAGCTAATTTTGGATGCTATGATTAAGAATCTGGAAAACCCACACAAGTTTTTAATGTACCTAAAATTTATCCAAATTTGTTTAAACAAGCAAAAGAGACTCCTTCAACCCCACATACAAACATATCCTACTCCTATCCTTACACAAAAAGTTTTTAGTAATATGAAGAGGATTTCAAGGGGTTATTCTAGAATAGATTTTTCTTTATTTCCTACTATGATCAGTGCACCTGAAACTTCTCCATCCAGAATAACATCTTCACCATCATTATCACCTCAACATACACCAGACAATACCCCCATCAACCTCACAACCTCCAAACACTCAACCCACACCTATTGCAGAGGAGGCTGTTCCAATGCCTCATGAATCACCTCTCCACAGTGTTCACTTACTTGGACGTGATGAGGGTAGTTTATCACTTTCTTAATTGATGGTTCTATATACCAATTTGTCTAACAAAGTGCGTAGTTTGGAGACTGAATTAAAAGAAACCGAACAAACCTACAATTCTGCTCTCATACAGCTTATTAGAAGGGTGAAGAAGTTAGAACAGATTTTGAAGGCAGGCAAATCTAGAACAAGGGCAAGAGTGGTGAAATCTAATAATGAAGAAGCCTTAGAGGATCCTTCCAAATAGGGGAGGAGTTTGATTAAAGAGCTTAACATGGATGCTGGAATTTCTTTAGTTCCCCTGCATGCTGTAGATGAGGGGAGGAATGATGATACTCAGAATTATGATCAACCAGCAGAGCAATTAGGAGTGTTTAGTGCATCTATAGCTCTTGCAGATGTAGCTAATCAAAGAAGAAGTGTTGAAACTACTCAAACTTAAACCAAAAGAAGAAGATCTATTAGTACTGGCAGTGGTAGAGTTAGTACTACTAGTAGAACCATTAGTACTGCTGATGTTAGTACTGCTAGTGAATTGGGTAGTACTGCTAGTGTAAAGGCAAAACACAAAGGGAAAGAAATTATGCAAGAATTTGAGCCTACAAAGAAAGTCAAAAAGAGGGTTCAAGTGTATATGAGTGTAGATGAATAGTTAGCTAAGAAAGTCTTTAAGTAAGAACAAGCAAAACCTATGGCAGAACATGAACAAGAAAGGATTAACTTTGAAGCAGCTCTTGAACTACAAAGACAGTTGGATGAAAGGGAAGAAGTTGCTGCTAAACCTGCTCAAGTTCAAAAAATTAATTAGAATGATCCTGCAGTGTTAAGATACTATGCTTAGTTGAATAGACCATACTCTATAGCTGAAGTAAGGAAGAACATGGTCATGTACTTGAAGAATCAGGGAGGATACAAGATGAATTATTTCAAGGGAATGAAGTATGAAGACATTAGACCTATATTTGAAAAGGTATGGGATCAAATTCAATCCTTTGCACCCATGGATTCTGAAAAAGAAAAAGGTAGTGAAAAGAAGGGAAACAGGAAGAAAACTCTTGCCAAGAAAAGAATAAGTAGAAGACTCAATAGTTAATTAGAAGACTCATGTCCTGGCAGAAAACTTTATATATTATCAAATCATCAGAGCAGATGGAGGTTCCAAGAATTATAAGATTTTCAGTAAGATGCTTGATGATTTTGACAGACGGGATGTAATGGATCTACATAGACTAGTAGAAGAAAGGTATGCAACATCAAGACCAAAAGGACATGACTTGATGTTATGGGGAGATCTAAAGATCTTATTTCAACCTGATGAAGAAGATAAAGTCTAGAGGCATCAAAATGAATACAATTTGATAACCTGGAGACTATTTTATTCATGTGGAATTCATATTTTGTTGATGGACAATGGAATTGCTATTCACAAGATGATAGAGAAGAAGTATCCACTCACTTAAGAAATGCTATCAAAGATGTTAAGTAGAAAACTAGATGTTGATCATGAAATTGAGATGGCATTCAAACTTCTAAGGTTTATAAGGTCACAAGTACAGAAGTAGAAGAATGTTTAGAAGAATCCTCAACAAGTGCAGTCTAGAAGATTAAATACAGAAGAAACTTGAGATTTAAAGGTAAATCATAAGTTTAGGGGAGGATTGTTAGGATTTAGAGCTTTTACACTTAGTACTTCTAGTTGTAATTAGTTCGTACTGCCAGTATACTTAGTACTGGTAGATAACTAGTTAGTACTGTCAGTACATTGTTAGTACTGCCAGTATAGTTAGTACTGTTAGTTATATAGTTAGTACTGCTTATGTGATATGCATGAGTTATATTAAGAATAGATATGCATGATCACTTAACGTGTTTTGTAAGCCCATTAGGGTTTTCCTTAGTGTATAAAAGGAACCCTATGGCATAGTTAGAGATATTAGTTTTCACATCAAGTTTTCATAGTTTGTTATTCTGTAAACTTGTAGTATACATTGTTCTTCTTAGTATTACAAGTTAGATTCCGCATAACTTGTAGTATTCATAATCATTATTTCTCATATAGTTAGTTTGAATTTATTCAAGTTAACTAAGCATTAACAAGCTAAAAAGATCTATTCATTGGGACTCATAAGTGCCAAAATAAGGTATAGAATGTTAAAGAGCTCTAATTAGATTGTTAATGCTGTTGTAAGGTACAACATCTATGAAGTCCGGGACAACAAAATGATACATATGGTGTATTTAGAAAAAGGTGAATGTACATGTCAAAGATGGCAGCTATCTAGTTTACCATGTGGCCACGTTTGTGCAATTGCCAGATTAGAGGCTTTAACTAATGTTAACAATTTGGCAAAACCATGATTTTTGAATTCCATAATTAAAGTTACATACGAAGGCATCGTTTATCAAGTAAAAGATATACCAACTTGTCAGACTCCAAATGACCTCCAAGTTGTATTGTCACCTGTGATGGGTAATAAACTCCCTGGTAGACCAAAAAACAAAGATCGAATCTAATCACAAGGGGAGGAGCCGATACTTACTAGGTGTGGAAGGTGTGGTGCCATGGGTCACAACAGAACGGCTTGTAATGTTCCGTTACCTAGTGTTCAAGTAAGTATGAATTTGTAGAATTAATGTAAATGTTTGGTTAATTAACTACTAACTTTTAATTATGTTGTAATGTACAGAACACGGAGGAGGTGTTGGGAATTTTGAGTTACTACTGCCAGTTCTACTTTACTACTACTAGTTCAAGATTGATACTGCTGTTGAAGTTTAAAGAATATAGTCTATGTTTTTAGTACTGCTAGTTGTAATAGTTAATGTTGCCAGTACAAATGTTAGTACTACCAATATAGTTAGTACTGTTAGTATTATATAGTTAGTACTGCTAAAGTGATATGCATGAGATATATTAGGAATAAATATGCATTATCACTTTACGCATTTTGTAAGCCCATTAGGGTTTCCTTATTGAATAGAAAGGAACCCTATGTGGCAAATTTTAGAAGACCATCTCAATTACACAGCAAACACATATCAATTTGTAGTAGTTATTCTTAGACCTAGGCAGAATATATTTCAATCAATTATTCAAAGTTTAGTATTCAATAATTCTTCTTAGTAATGCAAGATAGATTTACGCCCATAGACTTGTATATTTCCACAATCAAAGTTTCTCATAAATTATTTGGATTTTTATCCAAGTTAACTAAGCTTTAACAGGCTAAAGAAGATCCATTTCATTAGGACTTCACAAGTGGTATCAGAATGTGGAGAAACTCTAAAAAAAAAACTTTATTAGACTTGATCTCCTTCCTATAAAACACAAATGTAGGTGAGAACCTGCAACACAAATAGCACCATTAAAATCTCCACAAATGGTGTCTACGTATAAAACTACCTATCCTCAAGAAGGGTGAATATATATCCCAATGGAGCTAGAGGATGGATAAGTCAACTCACTAACACAGAATAATAGTTTGGTCAAATTGATCTAGAATGGTTGTGGAAAAAGCCTATACAAGTAACAACTGATGAAACTTGTATGAAACTGAAGTACCACCAAAGACTACTCAAGCTCTATTAATAAAGACAAAGAGAAAGAACAGCTCAAAAGCATTTTGCTTATGGCTATACTTGATAGAATATCACTTAGGTTCCATGAATAAATGATGTAAAGTATTCTATAGATCAGCCTATCAAGAATAGATTAATGGTGCAATGATGTATCTAAGAAGATACAGAAGAATGAGTTTGAGCGCAATAATATTGAAAACTTTTCTGTATCTGACAACAAGAAGTCTTAGATAAAGCATATGATATTTTTCAAATACTTATCTGCCTACTATATTTTCATGGTGCATCTTGTTTCTAATAAATAAGCAAATCATAATTTTTAAGAGCTCTGCCCTACCTTCAGCATGGAACAATGTAGCCTGATTATTAGGAACAACTATGGTATTAGAATAATTTGGATATTGTGACGATCTAAAACAATAACCCTAAAGAAATTGAAGTCTATATATTAAAATTGGTTCCTCAGAATCATTCATCGAAACTTTTAGTAATGTAGCCCTTTTACTCACTTTTAAATAGACACTAATTAGCTGTACTAATTTTTAAGAATACAAAAGGTTTCTACTACATCAGCAACTCATATGACAAAAGCCTTTTCACCATCATTATATACTGATGATCTAATGTTCTCATTCTTTGCTTAAATCAGTCTAATATTCCAACAACTAGATGATGAAGACCTAAAGCAGATTGATATGGAATGATTTAGAAAATTGGACCCCTTAAAAAGCAGGTGTCTATGCATTCATCAATGAGGTTATATGGTGATTTTAATAAGAAGACAAGAAGAATTATAATCTTCAATGGCAAAGAAACTTATAGGTTATGATAAAACTAAGGTTGAAATGCTTAACTGTTCAAAGAAGGGGCCAATTTTGCAAGGGAAATGTAGAGTCACCAAAACTCAAAGGACCAGGAATGGAGATGAAAGGGTATATTATGCAGGGTACCCACCAAAAGTGACTGTACCAGTGCGAACCTCTGATGCATGTTATTCCAGGACAAATCCTAGAATGTCCAAGAAGTGGACTATGAAATGACTGGAGGTTATATAGCACAAGATGAACCAACTGACTTTGTTTTCACTCCATGGCCAACAAACCCTATTACAAACGCCTATAGGGACGTTACACAGAGTAAAAAATCTCGTACTAAAAAAAACTATGTAAAAAGCAAATAAAAAACTCAAAAATGAGTTTGATAAATAAAGATAAACTCTTACTAAGCTAATCTTAGAAAGTTGTAGCTATATCAGTTAAGGCCAATAATCATTAGAGGCATAATTAATAGTTCATTAAAAAAATGATGTTAGTTTATTAAGAAAAGAATTCAGTCCTTAGAAATATAAAGTAAAAGACAAAAGTAAAGCTAATCACTAACATAAAAAATCAGTTATATGAAACACATATAAAAGAAAAAGACGATTTAAAAGGCTACTAGAACAATTTGAAACATCTTCTGAAAAAACTTAAATAAACATATTAATAGTAATTAAGTTCTAAAGATAAAACTAGTCTAGGATATGGAGATCAATTGAATGAAAATGATTCAAGTGGTAGTGAATTGTTTAATAGTGTATCTGATAGTCGTTGCAAGTGAGGAGAATGACAATCAAACAAATGAAGGTTCAAAAAGGATAATGGATAGCATGATGTTCCTCCACTCCTTTAACTGGGAGACGAACAGCCTTCCAATATCTGAACCTATCATTGCAGGAATGGATGTTTCTTTTTATAGCCTACAACAAATAAGACAGTGCTATATATCTCAAGTTGAAGCAAGTACCTCACAAACTAAACTAGCAATACTATGTATAAATTCTAGAGTTTGAATCTGATAGACCAAGTGGAGTTATCATTGAAGATTTGTAGTGATGATGATGAGGATATTTTTCAATCTAATGATTACAAGCAACATACAAACCTAGTTATTTAAAAGTATAGATTTAACTAATGCAAGGATTTGAATCTGTTAAACCAAACAAGCTGAAAAACCTAGGATACGATCACTCACATCCTAAGTAATAGAAGAATTAGAAAGGGAAAATGACTCAAAAAACTAACCCTGGGTTTAAGATTTGGTTTACAATGAAAGTCCTTGTTTATAGTTAGTGGCAGTTACATCCATCTAATAAAAGACTGTGTATTTCATGAAAAGAGAATGGCAAAAGTCTATTTTGAAAAATATGGAAAAGAATTACCTTGTTAAGGGAAATTAAAACATAGTTTGGAACATGCTCTAGATGAATAACTCATCAAAATAAATTGCTCCATTCATCTACAGTCTATAACAATGTTTGGAAGAGTAACCAGTAGTGCTGCCAGCAAAGCTCTCCTAGAGGCACCAACATCAACTAGTACATTTAAACCAGTTAATACTACTGCTACTCCATAACCAATAACGAGCACATTTCAAAATTAAGAACAAATGCTTTACATATGTCTCATTTACGATTAATAGAGAACTTATATAAATATAACAACACCAAATTACCAGATTACCAATGAAAAAGTTAAAACTGTCAGATGTTAAATGGTGTTAATACTGCTGGGCAAAATTGTAGATAGTTGTTGTTAAAGGAAATTGGGGTCACTAATGATTAGAGGGGCCTCAATAGGGTTGATGTAGTTTAAGACCTAATATGACTAATTTAAACAATGTCTCCAAAGATAATAGTGGATCATAGGTCTCAAAAAGAGTAAATTATATTGATCCACAAGGCAAACTCAAGTCAGTAGTAGCTGGGGTCCCCAAGAGACACTGACTTTCTTACTTTAGTGCAGGGAAATCCACAACAAGCTTTGAAGAACAAAGGAATATTTAACAGTAGATGTTCCAGGCACATGACATGAGAGCACGACTTCCTTAATTGTAGAAATCAAGACATTGAATGTAGGTTATGTTGCCATTTGGTGGAAGTGCTAGATGTGGTAAGATAACAGGAAAAATAAAGATAAGAACAGATAAGTAAGACTGTTGAAGATGTTGTTTTTTTTGTCAAAGAACAAAGTTTTTAATCTATTCTCTGTCCTCACAAATGTGTGACAAAAAAAAACAGTGTTCATTTCACAGAAACTGAATGTCTTGTTTTGTCATCCTGATTTAAGCAACATGATATAAGTCCAAGTACTTTGTTAGAGAGTTTCCACAAGCAAAGCAATATGTACAACTTAGATTTAAAGAAGTTGTTCCTTCGGAGAATTAACTTGTTTGTTTTTATGCAAAATCGCACAATAGAATGAGTCTAAATTATGTATAGGGATGCTGGGTTATGTGAAATTTAAAACAATGATAAAACTTTTTGAAGGGAAACTAGTAAAAGGTCTTCCTTCAAAGAGATTTTTTGAAATACCATACTTGTGTTGCTTGTCCAGAAGGGAAAAACAACACAAAGCCACCAGAGAAGGCAAACTAGTGAGCTCTATAGCCAACCCTTATAGATGTTATAAATAGGACTTATTTGGTCCAACATCTATTAGGAGTATCAACTATAAGACATATTGCCTTGTAGTGACTGATGACTTTAGCAGGTTTAGCTGGGTTTTCTTCTTATCCTCTAAGGATGAGACTAATGGGATTCTTAAGAGATTTATAACAGAAATAAAAAACCAATTAAACCATAAGGTTAAAGTAATCAGGTGTGATATAGGGAAAGAATTAAAAAATAGGGAAATGAATGAATTCTGTGGATTAAAACGGATAAAAAGGGAATTTAGTGTTGCCAGAACTCCACAACAAAATGAAGTTGCTGAGAGAAAGCACATGACTCTGATTGAGGCTGCTAGGACTATGCTAGCAGACTCACTTCTACCTACTGTATTTTAGGCTGAAGCAGTTGATACTGCTTGTTATGTTCTAAATAGGGTTTTAGTGACCAAGCCTCATAATAAGACCCCCCTATGAACTTATAATTGGAAGACCACCAAGCATAAGTTTCATGAGACCTTTTGGATGTCCTGTTACTATCCTAAATACCCTATACCCTTTAGGAAAATTTAATAGGAAAGCTGAAGAAGGGTTTTTAGTGGGGTACTCTGTAAATAGCAAAGCCTTCATGGTATTTAATTCTCAAACTAGAAAAGTTAAAGAGAATTTGCCTGTAAACTTTCTTGAAAATAAACCAAATATTGCAGGACAAGGACCTAACTGGCTTTTTGATGTTGATTCCTTAATAAATTCTAGGAATTATCAACCAGATACTACAGGGAATCAATCTAACAAAAATGCAGGTCCACAAGAAACTAATGGTAATACATGTTTGAAGAAAAATGTTGATGCTAGACAATCTGAAGAAAAGAATGTGTCTACTCAACAATATATTGTGTTCCCATTATAGTCCTCTATCTCTTCAAGCAACAAGAGCTCAGATGAAATAAATGAAGATGATACAGCTGATGATGCTGGTGGTGAAAAGCCTGTACAAAAACCATCAAGTAAGGATCAACAAACCTTTAAGAATGTTCTTGATAAAATGATGGATCAAGAGAAGGATGCTAAAGAGCAATCAAATACTGTTAGAAAAGAGTTTGAAGCATAATGTAACAGGCAGAATCATTCATGGAAGACTACTAGAGCTAGGCACCAACAGTTTTAATACTGTTAGCACACCAGTTAATGCTGCTAGTGCACTAAGAACTTCTAATGATGTTGGACCATCATTTGTTCCTCTTGGTGGATCATTTCCTCTTGATGTCAATGATCTTCTAGATGATCCCCTCATGCCTGATTTGGAGGATACTACTGAAGTTCCAAATACTAACATTTTGGGCAGTGCTTATGATAATGATGATTTGGACACTTACAATTCTCCTTATGCTGATCAAGTTATGGGTGCAGAGGCTAATTTCAACAACATGAAACCTTTAACTGTTGTCAGTCCTATTCCCACAACTAGAGTACACTCTATTTATCCTAAAGATCAAATAATTAGAGATCCAAGATCAGTAGTACAAACAAGGGGCATAACAAAGAAGAGTTCTGGAGAACATGCTATGATTAGCTACATCCAAAAACAAAGAAGGACAAATCATAAAGATTTTCAGAAATGCTTATTTGCCTGTTTCCTCTCTTAGCAAGAACCCTCAAAAATAGCTCAAGCCCTTGATGATGAAAGCTGGGTTGAAGCAATGCAAAAAGAGCTGCTTCAGTTCATGATTCAGAAGGTTTGGACACTAGTTGACCTACCTTATAGCAAGTAGGCTATTGGAACAAAGTGGGTATGTAGAAATAAGAAAGATGAAAGGGGTATAGTAGTCAGAAACAAAGCCGGACTAGTAGCACAAGGATACAGAAAAGAAGAAGGCATTGATTATGATGAGCTTTTTGCTCCTGTTGCTCGGATTGAAGCAGTCTGGTTATTTTTGGCCTATGCATCATTCATGAATTTTCTTGTGTACCATATGGATGTTAAAAGTGCCTTTTTCTATGGTACTATTGAAGAGGAGGTATATGTTAGCCAACCTCCAGGATTTGTGGATCCAGAATTTCCAAAAAAAGTTTACAAGGTAGAGAAAGCCCTATATTGGCTACAACAAGCTCCTAGAGCTTGGTATGCGACTCTTTCTACCTATCTGCTAGACAATGGATTCTATAGAGGACAAATTGACAAATCTTTGTTCATAAAGAGAGTCAAGGGTGATATTCTACTGGTACAAGTATATGTAGATGACATCATCTTTGGTTCCACTAAAAAGTCTTTGTGTACAGATTTTGAGAAAATAATGCACAAAAGGTTCCAAATGAGTTCAATGGGAGAGCTCACTTTCTTCTTGGGTTTACAAGTCAAGCAAAAAAAGGATGGGATCTTCATTAGTCAGGACAAGTATGTTGGTGAAATCTTGAAGAAATTTGGTTTTTCTAGTATAAGGACAGCTAGTAATCCTATGGAAACCAACAAGGCTTTGACAAAAGATGAAGATGATGAGGATGTTGATATCCATTTATACAGGTTAATGATTGGGTCATTGATGTACCTTATATCCTCTAGACTAGATATTATGTTCTTAGTTTGTGCATGCTTAAGATTTCAAGTTCAACCAAAAGTTTCCCACTTAAATGCAGTGAAAAGGATCTTTATATACCTAAAAGGTTAACCTAAATTAGGTCTTTGGTATCCTGAGGACTCTCCTTTTATATTGGAAACTTTTTTAGGCAATGACTATGCAGGTGCCAGTTTGGATAGGAAATCCATAACAGGAGGTTGTCAATTTCTTGGTTCAAGGTTAATCTCTTGGCAATGTAAAAAGGAGACTGTGGTGGCTAATTCAACTACTAAAGTTAAATATATTGGTGCTTCTCACTATTGTGGTCAAGTGCTTTGGATCCAAAATCAGATGTTGGATTATGGATACAACTTTATGCAAACAAAGATTCATGGTGACAATAAGAATGTTATGTGTGTTGTCAAGAATCCTATCTACCATTCTAAAATAAAACATATAGAGATTAGGCTTCATTTCATTAGAGACTCCTATGAGAAGAGATTGATACAAATGGTCAAGATACACACTGATCATAATGTAGCTGACTTGCTCACTAAAGCTTTTTATGTGAGTAGATTTAATTTTCTGGTGGCAAGCATTTGTATGCTTAATCTATAGCTGCTTGGTCTCGGGGGAGGTTAATAGTGTATACGTGCGGTGGTTTATACACAAGTGCTATCTGGATTGATGTTAGAAGGTAAATATAATGATTAAATACTTAGTACTGATGGGCTTTGCTTTTACTACTTGAAGAAACTTTGTACCACTAGTACAAAAAGTTTATACTGCTAGGCTTAGTTAGTACTGCTCAAAAGTGTTTAAGGATGATTTTGATGGATATATTGGGTTCATGATGCTCTTTGGAATGGTTTTAAGAGTTAACCATGGTGAGAAGTTAGTTTGTACTGCCAGGCTTACTTTATGTTGTTGGGCCAAAAGTTAGTACTGCTAAGCATAAAGTTAGTGCTGCTAGGCAAACTTAGTACTGCTAGGTTACCATTAGAGAAATAACCGCTAGGGGTTTATTACGTAATTATAATGATTTCTTCTTCAAGAGGTTTCCCAAACTCTATAAAAATCGTTCTCAATCACACTTTAACCTCACCTATTTTCTCTTATACTCTCTGAATTCACAAACCCTAATTGATTTCTCTCACCGACCAACTGAATATATCAACTATGGCTGATCTTGCATTCTTTCAACAACACAACATGGTTGCTTATTTGGAAAAGAATGATAGGAATGCGGATTTTCATCATATATTAGACTTATTGTCTTCCAGTTCGATCAATTTTGCTCTCACTGTAAGTCCATCTATCTTTGCTTCATATATTGAACAGTTTTAAAACACTGCTAGTCTCAAAACAATCAATTCTGAGAAGCAAATACATGCCAAAGTAGATGGCAAGGCTGTGGTAGTATCAAAATCATCAGTGAGGAGAGATCTTTACTTAAATGATGAGGATGGTACTACTTGCCAAACAGTTAATGAAAATTTTGAAAACCTTGCACTGATGGGATATGAAACTGCTTTTGACAAATTAACTGTAGCAACTCATATTTTACGGTCAACATTTTAACCGAGCTCTAAATTCCATTTCAAATTTTTAAGGAAATTATTATTTTGTTTTTAGTCGTTTTAACGAAAAACGTTGTTTTAGCAATTTTTGAGTCGTGATTTGGATTTTATCCATTTTAGCGTTTGAGATATCGACAATTTCATAATTTACCCATGAGAGCTTATTTTATTTTATTTTTATTAATTTTCATCTTTTATCCGCGTTTGGCCGAAACCGCGTCAACATAGTATTTATATAATTTTTAATATTTCAATTAAGTGTTTTTAATATAATTTATAAACATAACATATAATCCAAACACTCTTTTTAAATGTTTCTTTGTTTAGACTCCATCAAAACTAGAAACCAAACACCCTCTTATTATATTTTACTCCTACTAAATCCTAAACCAAACACACCCTTATATTTGTATTTCCTCCATCAAAACGCTAAACCAAACACCCCCTTATGTTCCATTAGCTCCTACAAATCTATAAAACAAACACACCCTTACATATATTTTTTACACAAAAAGGAAGATTCCATCTAAAACTCATAGTAACAAAAAAGAGGTTTGACAGTTTCTTCTTCCCTCCTTTACTGTGTGTCGACACAGTCATCTCCACCACCATCAATTGATCACTCAAAATTTCCAATTAACACTTCTAATCACTCTCAAATCATTCCTATACAAATCCTCATCATCCTTTTGATGATTAAACCACCATGCATCAAGAATTAAAAAGGTCTTGATTTTATTAAACTTTTGATTCTTAGGTTTTTATCTAATTGGGTGCAATTAAATCATCAAGGGTGCGATTGCAAGTGTTTTTAACAAGATTGGTTAATCAAAAATCAAGTTTGGGTCTTTGTTTTGTGTTTGTGGGTTTCGGCAATTGAGGGAAAACACAAGTGGGTTTTGTTTGATCATTTTCTTCTATTCTATTGTGTTTGTAAGCCTCTTGTTTCCTTGTTGTATTGATTTAATTTTATTTTTATGCATATGTTTGATTTTTACTTTTTATGAGCATGCATGTTCTTGAGTTTGTTTGATTTTGGGTTTGATCATGAACATCATGTTTTGATGTGTGAGATATGTTATTAGGATATGTTATGGCATTGCAAGTGAATAATTGGTGATTTGGATAAGTTTTGATGGGGTTTCTAGGTAGTTTTATGGACTGTTTTTAGATCAGTAGCAAAACGTGGCTTTTCCCAATACTTTTTGGCCTAGAGCCTGTGAATAAATTACATGGTTGGATGGATATAGTTATAAGGTTCATGTGGCTAATTGGATGGTTTATCAACTCCTCCGGATGAGGGAGTTATGGCCGTTTTACGATTGCTAGTCAAATCTGGAACATCGTTTGGAAAACGAGTTAAACTCCAAGTTAATGCTCTAAAATGTAGGATAGGAAAACTAATCTCAGTAGTATACATCTTAATCTAACTTCTCCAAGTGGATTCACTTTAATAGCTATTACGGTTTGGAAAATACGACAAAATTAGTGTTTGGTAGGAAAATTTGGGACTGCTGCAGACCAGCAGTATAAATGGGTTAATTGCAGCAAACTTTTGGCCTAATAAGGTCTGGATTATTTGATGGGGTTGTATAAATAAGTTCAAGGTACATGTGTCGAATTGGATAGAGCCATATCTCCTCCGGATGAGTGAGATATGACCGATTTACGGAAACTAGTCAGTTCTGAACTACTGTTTGAAAAATGGATTTAACTACAGATTTTTGCACTAAAGTGTTGGGTTTTAAAACATGGTTAAACACTAGACATCATAAGCTTTCATCTCTCTTTGGATTCAACTTGATTTCTATTATAGAATAGGATTTATGTCCAAAACCGTAAGCGTTAAAAATTCAGCGAACTTTCTGTTTTGAGTTATGATTAGTAAAAACTCATTTCCCGTAGATTGGTAAATGGTTTGATTAAAAGGCCTAATGTTCTGGAAACTAGACTTAAGTATCTTTCCAGGGGTGAAAGCCCCATCTTTGTATATTTTATAGGTTAAGAGATATGGTCTTGTAAAGTTGACTAAAATTCAGCAACATAGTTTTACGTCTTTTCTTGACAAATAAAAGTGCGGCCACATAGTAATAAGATAAGAATCGCTAAGCGAGAATTAGTAGACACTTAATGTAGTATAAGTGCAGGTTGTATACCAATTTGGGGATAAAAATACTTTGGTTAAGTCTTAATGCAATGCCATGCATATCTCGGAAGCATATCTCATGACCATTTGATTTATTTTTACGTATTGGTTTCTTTATCATACTAAGTCGCGTCACGCCTTTTTAGGTGGTGCTTAGGCGTACTTTTCTCTCATCCAAAGATTCATCTACTTCTGATCTCCTTGCTAATACGGTGAGTTCATAGCCCCACCTTTTCTCTTTTAATGGTTTTCATAAACTGTTTTCGGGGTGAGAATACATGCTCGTTTTACCAAGTAAACTTATTGATTTTTACTACTTAAGCGTTACGTGACTATCTTTACAAAAGTTTTTACTTGCTTACTACATGTCTTCTAAAACACGTGTGATACATGGTTGTTTCTTATGAACTGATTTAAAGCTTGATTTGTTTACTGCATCATTTGAGATCATTACATTCCTATATATGCAGATTATTGCCTAAGTCCTTTATCTGCTACTTAAGTCCCCTGTTTATCATGAACCGTCAGTTGCTATTGTAGTGAGCGCGAATGTTGTGGATAGATCTATCGGGACTGACAATCCCCGTCTACTTTTCTGGACTTTATGGTTTTTAGATAACCATGTGACGCACTTAACATTTGAGGTATCCTTGGGGTTATTAGCAGTATACCCTACTTTTATTGGGGCAAAAATCTTGTTAAGGTGTCGGTGTCATGAGCTTAGCGCAATAATATATATTCCATTTAGACTTTGTGAATTTGTTTCTCTTGTCTACATTACTTTAATCACTACTAAGCATACTTGATTTATTAAATTACTACTTGGATTTCGATAACAATTCTTCTAAATGTTGTAACGCTACTTTTCTTACCGAAATATTACTTGATTTATTTCAATACTGTTTTTACTTAAATCTATGAATTCACCAACATTATTGTTGACGTTTTTGCATGTATTTTCTCAGGTTATCATTTTGCTAGCTGAGCATTGGGAGCATTCGAGTCGCGTGGATATTAAAACTTCAAGGACTTGGTTTTCTTCACATTCGATAACTATTTTTCCTTAAATATACAAAATGATTCACGTTTGAAATCTTGTAATCTTGTTAAATTATAAATTATTGGGACCTGATTTTACTCTGAAATTTTAATCGAATGTGACATTTTATTAAACGTCTATTTTGAGGTCGTTTTCTGTAACTTGTGTGTATGAACTATGAAGTAGCACCCCAAGTGGTATTCCGCTGCGATGTTGTGATTTTGGGGGTGTTACACCCTAACTATTTTAGAGTATTCAGAAGTAAATGTTTTATTCTTAATACAAAAGATTACCTAACCAAGTTCGACCCAAAGTCGTATGAAGGTGTTTTCTTAGGATATTCTCAAAATAGTAAAGCTTACATAATACTTAACAAACAAACAATGAAAGTAGAAGAATCATTAAATGTAACTTTCGATGAGACTCCTCCTCCACCTAAAACATCACCATTGGAAGATGATGAATTAGTCGAAGAAGAAGCTATTGAGGTTGTTAGCCTCAATTTATTGAGTCGAACAAGGAAGCTCGGTCATTCTACGATGGAGCTTCGGTCTCTAATTAGTTAACGTATGGATACTCGTACATATATGAGCTACTCTCCTCTCAAATTCTTACGCTTATCTTCGGGATCACGGTATTATATATATTATACTATTATTATATATTTATATATATATATATTTTTTTATTTTATTATAGTAATTCCATATAAGTGTTGATATTTATGGTTACTTTTGGCTATTTTTTGGAACTTTCGAGTAAAGTTGGTATTTTAAAATAGGAAAATTTTGGCTTAAATCCTACTGTATCTTTGCATTAATTAATAGGCTCATATGTTAGGTCCTAGTGGTGAGTTAGATGGAACGCCAACTCTTCCAGATGGTCGAGATACGACCAAAATCGTAGAAACAAACTTAGTGTGTACCCATAATTTGTAATACAGATAGTTGGGCTTATAACTAATTTTATTTGACTTGGAGGCTAGTAGGTATCTACTTGGTAAAGGGTAAAACATATGAGGACCATGTGGTTCTTTGGATAAATCCATAACTATTCCGAATGAATGAGTTACGACTAGAACGACCAAACTAATTATAAATTGTGGCCAGATTTTCAAAATGAGTTTGAGACCAATATTTTCATATTAAGTGCCTCATTTTCCAATTAAAACCTGTAGGAATTGGATAAAATTTAAACATGGGCTTTCGTTTTGGGTCAAACTGTCACACCCCCAAAATATCAAAGTATAATGGCAGCCAAGGGCGTGTGACTTCATAATAATCATACTTCTAAGCAATACAGAACGACCTCTATATGAGACGTTTTAAGAAAATTGATCACTTGAATTAGGAAATAATAAATTCTTTAAACATTCAGCGGAAGCATAAAAATAGACGATACAACATCATTTTTAAATAGTACAAGTGATCTTCAAATAACGGAAAATGACTGCAATGCATGAGACTTCATATAGCATCTTCGTTCTTAACACCTGAGAAAAACATTGCTAAAGTGTCAACATAAAGTTGGTAAGTTCATATGTTTGTTTAAGAAGAAAAGTGTAGTGTTTGTGAATCACAAGATTTCATCCACATATGACAATATAACATATACAAAGTCATATAAATTGCATTACTATTGTCTAAGCTCATGACACCGAAGCGTTAACATATAACAACAATAAATGAATGCCCTTGCAGGTGTCTAACCCGGGACACCCGTAGTCTGACTCAAATGAAACTGTGTTTGCTTGACTAATGTCAGTCCAAGACAAACAGGGATGTCACTCCCGATAGATCTATCCATAACATTCACGCTCACAAAGATTGACGGTTCATGATAAATCGGGCAAATATAGCAACTTGGGTTAAATCGGGACTTAGACCAGTCAGTAATAAGTAATTGTAGTTGTATTCACACGTTTGAAATAAGCAATGTTCTCACCCCAAAAGATGATTTAAAACAGTAGAGTAGGGGCTATGAAAACTCACCTTGTCAGATAATCGCCTGGGACAGATAACGGTTCAATATACGTCAAAGAGACTTAGTCAAACACCTAAGTAATTATGACAAAGTTTGAGTGTACATTCTAAAAATACTAAATGCATGAACTGGTTAATGCAATTGGGACAAAAGGGTATGGTTGTTTATGAGTTAAAGCGTTGATTAAACCGTTGGTTCAAATGTGACTTTACAACTACAAGTATGTACAGAATTATTATGCGTCGCACTTATATTTATAAGTTTGTGTGATCTAAGAAAATATAAACATTATTTATAAGTTACCAGTTTTTATATTTATCGCGTTTATTTATTTACTTCGAAACCGTCAATTAATTTGTAACTATCATATTTATATTTCACAGTTCGCTCGAGTCGTTTTAAGTTGCTTATCAGAAGATATATATAATTTTTTTTATCCCTTGACTTCCCAAATAATGTACGTAATATATATATAACTTTTATATCTTATATTCTTTTATAACTTTTTATGTTTAAAAATCCCGTATAATCTTTAAAATATTCTTAGCGTTAAATAAGTTTTATAAACCGCGTTTCAATTTACTTACCGATTTTAAGGACTCGGTTCTGTTGTCACAAAATTAAAGTCAATAAAACGCTGTTTAGTATTTCACCCATCGAATAAACATTTTTCGTTAATGAACTTTTCAATCTTTTAGTTTCGGTGCAAGCGACTCAAGACATTGAAATAGATTTAATAAAATGAGTTTTGCACAACTGACAAATAGAAGTCACATGTATTATTTTATAAAGCATCATGATATACATTTGGCCTTACACTTCTTGTTCTTTTCTGTTTTTCTGTTTCCCTGCACACGACCCAACAGTGGGTTGACAACCACTGTTGTGGTGTCTTTGTCTTTCACCTACGCATCCATAACAACTTATATATAGGTTCTTCTCGCTACTTTGCATGGTATTATTTCTATAGAGAACATACGAAGGTCGAAATTTGAGTGATAGGGTGTTTCTCATGGCTCACTTGACTGCTCAAAATAGCAGCGGCATGCAGTGGAAAATACACTGTTTCGACAGTGGTGCTGCCCACTGTTGCCGTGCATGAGCACCATCATATGGGTCACGAGTTCATGAGGCCTGGGTTGCAAACCAACGAGCATATTGTGCTCGTCTCTGCGCCAGTCGCGTGTGGCTTGACTCAGGTTAAGTGGGTACATCCCTGGGTGCAAACCAAGACCACCACATATGGGTTCTACAACTAAGCATGAAACCTTGGGTATTGCTAGTGTTAGTGAGCCCGTGAGTTACATTACATGCTTGTTCTGAGTTGGTGAAGTTTCATTCAGGTTGTTTGTTCGTTTTCCATGCATGCCCCGTTATTATTTCATGTGTGAAATCTCTCACCACATAAGGAGTTCTACAACAATTCCCGTGTAACCCTAGTGTTTGTTAGTCCCTAGTGAGCCAACGTTTGGTTTTCAACGCACATATTTAAATCATTTGCAAAACCCCCTGGTTCGTTGTTCAATTTTTTTTTAAAGGATGTGTTTTATACTAGTTCATTTTAGGACGTCGCCTACGACTCCATTTGTCATAAACAGCCCTACAAGAGCTTGACATGCACACGTATACAAGGATCGTGCATGGGTTGCACCATGCATGTCATGTACTTGTCATGCGAACTAAGGCCCTTGTCTAGTTTGTCAATGCGACGTGTTTCGATCATGACATACGTTAGACTATAAGAAAATGGTGTAATAATGATAATTGTTGAGTTACGAGTGCAACTTATCGAGGTCCTAGTTTGCTAGACGGCGAAGGCGGCGGTAATGAGACAGTTCGAACCACCCTTGGTTACTTCCTTTTTTTTAAACTCGGCGCCTCTAGACTCTTGAATCCAATGAAAATCCTAAACTCAAACCGTATTGTGCTTACTTCTTGTTTTCAGATTTTAGTTGTGATAGATTTGCTCATGCATGGTTCATCATTTATACTTAAATCGTTGGCTTAGTTACTGAAATATTGCACGTAGAATGGCCCTATACTACTATTGAGTCATAGTGTAGTTCTCTAATACTGTTTTTGTCAATATTATTCCTTACCATAATACTATTAAAGAAATTCTACTATTTTTCATCTTTTCCATTTGATTTGTTATCAATTGTTTTGATGACGCATCATTTGATAGTTGTTTTTCAAAATAAGAAAGTGGTAGGTAGTTAGTAAGATTTGTGATGATGGATGTTTTGCCATTATTATGAGTTGGTTTTAATATATGCATGTGCATATACCTGATATTGGTTTATATGCATTCTTAAGTGTATATTTCTTTTGAATTCTCTTAAAGGTTTGCATGGTTATTGAACGTAGATGGTTTCATGAAAATAATCTAAGTAAATGACTTCGTTGACAATTTAAAAATAAATATTGTTTCAATCGCTACAAGTTCTAAATATTCCTCTTAGACACAAGAGCACTAATGGTGATATTCCGTGTGCTAAATTAAACTTTCGTGACCAGTGAGTAAAGCATGACGATCATAATAGAATGACCTTCTTATGGAATAACGTTAATATGCAACCTAATATAAAATTTTTTACTTAACGAAAAGAGGATCAAAATTTTTCTTTCTTCGGGGTGCCACATTGACCAACTGCAAGTCGAGCGTGTATTCGTAAGATCGATCAAGCGATCAGATATCACTAGTTTACGCATATAAAGAAAGGACATTCAATTACTGTCATTTAGAACTCGGTATGGTCCTTTTAGTTCAGGTGATGCTTGTTTGGATTTACTAAAGCCTCATGCTTGTTTATGGAACTTTGGATGAACCGAGTATGGCACGCCATATCCTTTGATAAAGTTCTCATTGTGTTCATTCGATTGATATTTTGGTTTATTTCCAAGACGAAAAGAGCATGGTGACATTGAAGATTTCTTTAGAGCTGCATAAGTAGAAAAGAGAATAGTAGGCCAATTTCAATTGTGATATTTGGCTAGATTCAGTAACAAATTCTGGGTCATGTGATTTTGATCGAGTGGTGTTCATGATGATCCATGTCAAGATCGAAGCCATTAAGAATTGGGCTGCACCAACGACGCCAACGGAGGTGAGGCAATTTCTTGGATTGGCTGGGTACTATAGGAGGTTTATTGAAGGTTTTTCTTTGATTTCTAAGCTGCTGACTAAGTTGACTCAAAAAGATAAGAAATACGAATGGGGAAAAGAAGAAGAGGAAGCTTTTTAGACATTGAAGCGGAAGTTGTGTAGTGCACCGATCTTAGCGTTGCCCGCAGAATGAAAGATTATATGTGTATTATGTACGCATGCACTTAAAGGTTATGGAGCCGTGCTGATGCAAAAAGAGAAGGTGATAGCGTATGCTCCTATACAATGAAAGACTAATGAAGATGAATTACAAAATACTCACATTTGGAAGTTTAGGAGCCCTTCGTTTATTTGCTTTTAGGTTATGGAGACATTATTTTTATGGAACGAAGTATGTGGTTTTCATCGATCACAAGAGCCTATAATATATTTTGAATCAGAAAGAGCAGAACTTGACACAATGGAGATAGATTGAGGTGTTGAGTGATTATGATTGTGAGATACGGTATCATCCTGGAAAGCAAATGTTGTGGCTGACGCCTTAAGTCAGAAGAAAGGAATAAGAGCATTCGTGTATCGAGCTTTAATGATACTATTCACAATGATCTACCACATCAGAATTCGTGAAGCTCATAGGAAGCAATCAGAAAAGGAGAACGCAAGACAGAAAATTAAGGGAGATAAGTAACCAAATAATTCTAGTTTCGCCCTGATAGGACACGTTGTTTTAGAAATCATGTTTGGTTGCCGCGATTCAATAGATTGAGGGATTTGGTTATGCATGAGTGACATAAGTCCAAGTATTCCATCCATCCGGGATCGGGCAAGATGTATCAAGATTTGAAGCCGTTGTACTGGTGGCCAAATATGAAAGCAGATATTGCCACGTATGTTAGTAAGTTTTTTGACTTGTTGTGAAGTTAAAGTTGAGCATCAAAAAAACCGTTTGGGGTTGCCTGCAACCACCTGAATTCAAGTTTGAAGTGGTACAAGATACTATGTATTTTGTGAGTGATTGCAAGAACGCCAAGTGGTATGATACGATTTGGGTTATGTCGACCGAACTGACCAATCAGTCATTCCTACTGATGAAGAAAACAAATAGTATGAGAACTCCACGCGACTTACTGAAGGAAATAGTGTGAAGGCATAGGTGTTCCAATTTCGAACATTTCGGATGCGAGATAGCCCATTTTTACGTCCCATACTAGAGATCAGCTTCAAAGGAAGCATTGGGATGAAATTGTGATATGAGTAATTACCACCCTTAAACTGAGGGTCAAAAGCTAAAGGAACCTCTACAAAATGCTGGAAGATATGTTACATGCCTATGTGATCGACTTTGGAAGTAGTTGGGATCGCCATCTGCCATTGGTCGAGTTCTCAACAACAATAGTTTATCACTGCGAGCGATTAAGGCTGCACCATATGAGGCCTTTGTACAGACGGAAATTAGACTCACCAGTATGCTAGAGTGAGGTTGGGGATAGCCAACTTACCAGTCCAGAATTAATCCGTGATACGACCGAGAAGATCGTCCAAATTAAGAACCATTTGTTGACTGCCCGTAGTCGCCAGATGAGTTATGCAGATAAGAGAACTAAGCCATTGGAATTTAAAGTCGGTGATATGGTACTGCTCAAGGTATCGCCATGGAAGGGCGTTGTGTGTTTTGGAAAGCGAGGAAAGTTAAGTCCACATTACATTGGGCCATTTAGGATTATAGCTAGAGTTGCTCTTGTAGCTTATACGTTGGAGTTACCTGAAGAATTGAAAGGGATTCATGGTACATTTCATGTTTCGAATCTTAAGAAATATTTAGCAGAAGGCGATATTGTTGTTCCGATGGATGAGATTCAACTTGATGATAAGTTGCATATGATAGCAAATCATTAGAAATTTGTGATAGAGAGGTCAAGCGACTTAAGCAAAGTAGGATACCTATTGTCAAAGTTCGTTGGAATTCGCAAAGAGGTCTAGAATTTACTTGGGAACGTGAGGATCAGATTAAGAAAAAGTACCCTCATCTCTTTACAAGTAAGGAGAAAGGAGAAATGCGGAAAGTTCGAGCCGAGACATTCGGGACACGGCACCCTTATAATGAGAGAGAATGAAACAACCCGAGTTTCAAATCAACTGTCTATCCCGAGCTAATATAATTATATTTGCAACGTAAAAAGTTATAGTCGTTATACTATATAAGGTTTTGATGAGAAAATTTCCATTTAAAGGGTAATTTACAAGTCGATGATATTAGTTTCTATTTGTTTTTAGAGCATTAGACAAGTCAGAAAAATTATAAGTTACACCAGAGAGCGTGAAGTATGTTATTTTAATATTTTAACAAGACGTTTCCTCGATTTTTTATAAAAAACATGTTAAAAGTCGTGTTTTATACGAGGTTTAACAGTTTTTATTAAACAGTTTTAGAATAAGAAAATTAGTGGGACGGATTTAAAATATTTATTAACGTGGTGTGACCCGAGTCTTTGGCCGATTCTATTTATAAAAGAAACACTTTGTATTAGTTTTATAAGGACTTGAGAATAGAGGGACTAGAATTGCCAAATTGCCAAACTACAATTCTATAAATAGGACCACACATACACTTATAACATTTTTACAAAAATAAAAACTCTCCTCCCTCCTTTCTTCTTATCTTCGATCGGACACCACCAACATGCATTACAATCAAATTAAATATTATTAATCCTTATTTCAAGAGCTACAAAACCCACTAATAAAACCTCACATGCATTAAAATGTGAAGAAGTTAGATTTTTGGTGTGTTCTTGCCATTTTTGAGTATAAGGGTGTGTTCAAATTAGTTAGATTGTTGTTGTATTGAAGTTGTTTGATTAAAAAAGGGTTTGGTTTGATTTGTTTGGTTTCGTCCGATTTCAAAAGACCAATGGGAACCCATATTTGATTTTTCTTATAGCATTGTAAGCTTCTAGTTATGTTTTTGTAGTGATTAAATTGTGTATATTGCGTGTTATATGGTTATTGCTATAAGATTCAAGTGCGGAAACTATTGAAAGTGTATTTGGTTATTAACCAAAGTTTGATGGTCTTGGTATAATTATATAGACTAGTTAAGCGTATTTTGATACTCGGATTATGTTAAAAATGTCGTTTTCATAGGTTTTGGGTTGACTAAGTTTGACCAGAAAGTTTGACTTAACCGTAGCGAGTCGAGAAATTTTTGAAAGTTATTTTTGATAATGTTAAGTGATAGTGTTCGCCGTAAGCTACGTTTCGCTAGGTGGATTGTCACGTAACTCTTAATAATGAACGTTTTACGACCGAGTCAAGTTTGGGTAATTTTGGTTAAAAAGTCAAACTTGCGTAAACTTTTGAATATAGTCTATAATGAGTAAAGGGTTGTAATGTTAGTTAATTGATAAGGAAATATGAAGTTCGGATTATACTATCCTTACTTTCGGTAACTATCTAAAATGCAAACTTTATGAAAATGTGTAAATATGTTTAAGTTCTCAAAGTGACATGATTGCGTCGCACAATGGAGATTATATATCTTATTGTATATACTACCCTCCGACCTCATTATTAAATGTCCTAATTTACTATTTTGTTGTCCCAAAACTTTTCCACTTTCATAATTAAGGTGTTTTTATTATTTATTAATTAACCTAACCCATTCTCAAACATTATTGAGTAGGTAAGTAATTCATACATTTATTTCATTTAATAGGGTAAACTTGTTATTTTAATAAATATACGTCCAGATACATTGAATCTATCAAAAAATAAACTTTTTTTGTTGGAGGTCAATTAAAATAGGAAGAAGGGAGTACGTAATCGTGAAATATATAAATTATATATATATATATATATATAAATATTATATTTATATAATATATATATATATATATATATAATAATATAATCCACACACACATACATACATAAGTATGTAATATATGATTTAATATACTTTTAGTCATGTATCACTATATATGTATTATATAGGACCGCGGTTAAGACGTAAAGCTATTTGCGCTTGTTGATTTGATTGAATTGGATCTTTTGCTTAAGGTAAGTTCATAGTCTCGCATTTAAATCTTTTAGTATTTTTAAACCCGCGAGGGGGATGCATGTTTGTTTTATAAAATCAAACACATAAGATTTTATGGTATGCTAGACCCGATTATGAGATTGTTTCCGCATAAGTAGCTATGTCAAAGTCCCTTATTTCATGAACTGTTAATTGCTTGGTTTGGTGAACGCTAATGCATTAAATAGATCTATTGGGTTTGACAACCCTGTCCGGGGTCTGAATCCTTGTGACCACCCTGTCAAACAGACATTTTGTATTTAGAAAGTAGTAGGTATATGACAATAATACCTTGTTTTGGGGCACACTAACATATGAAATGCCATATGTACTGTTAACGTTTTCGGTGTCAAAGCTTATTGCGTGAAAGAAAAGAAGTTGCTATACATTGCATTCGTTGCATTGTTTTCTCGAGAACTAATTATGTGTTCAAAGCTTATTACTTGATGATTATTTTAAACTCTATGGATTTCACTCAACGTTGTTGTTGACATTTTTAACATGTTTTATCCTAGGTAACCAAGGATGAAGGCAACGATGGCGTGGAGGTGTTGTGCGTGTGATGGATTTTATAGAAAGACTACTTGTGTGTTCCTTGTTATCAAAAAATACAAATGTACATATGTTGTTCTAGAAACAATGTCTTTATTTTGAAAACAAAAGTTTTTCAAATGTATGTAATGTTTGTGGTCACAATTCTGTGGGGACCTAAATTGCGTTTGACTATGATTACTAATTGACCACTGTTTGTTAAACGTCTTTTTTGCGGTCGTTTTCTATTGTCTTGGAACTGTGCTATTTAGATACCATCCACTTGCTAATTCCGCTGCGCAATCCAATGTCCGTTGGATGAGGGTGTTACATACAGTCTTTTGTGACATGTTCTTTCAGCAACAGACTTCTTAACATTACCCATGTGTTAGAGTAGTGTTTCTCTGAAATGTTTAACT
This sequence comes from Tanacetum coccineum, assembly GCA_026074375.1. Classification (NCBI taxonomy): domain Eukaryota; kingdom Viridiplantae; phylum Streptophyta; class Magnoliopsida; order Asterales; family Asteraceae; genus Tanacetum; species Tanacetum coccineum. Next base: position 27,894 of record BQNB010014998.1, read on the forward strand.
TCGATTCCAGTTAATTCAGCAGAAAAAAACTTGTCGTGTCATTTTCCCTGACATAATCCAAGTAAATGCTAATCGATAACATCTGAAATTGTTTATTAATCACCCAAAAGGCTTCCATATATAGATTCCTTCTTTTTGAAATTCGTCTTTGTCAAGTTGCTTTTGTAGTTGATCTATGTTGAGAAGCATCATACTTGTGAAAGTATCATTATCTTGACCAAAGAGTGACATGAATGCCCATTTAAATCCATGTTCGATACAAGTGCGTTTTAAGTCTTCTTTAAAAAGAATCTGAAGATGTGAATGAAATGAACGAAAATATGCCATGCATCTCTCTTTTGCTTTTGACATTTTATATGTAATTGCAAGCACATTTTTTGTTTCTATTGTATCGAATTTGTTGTGAAATAAATTACGAATCTTAAGTAGATAAAGTGATTTGTCGTGGTTTGTTATTCGAAAAAAATTGTTATTGACGTTAGGGTACTTAATCTTAATTAACGATTATAAAAAAACTTTAAATAATGACTAACGGTGAAAATGATTAAAACTAAAACTGTTTTTTTTATTTTTAAGGAAGGGTTAAAATTGAAACTTTGTTATAACTAAGGACTAAAGTTGAAATAATGATAAAAAATAACTAAAAATAAAACAGTGAACAAAAAAAGTAAGATTAAAAGAATGTTTTATAATCACTAGGCATAAATAGTAATAAGTTAATAAACCTAAGGTTTAAAGAATTGAAAATTATGGAAACTTAAAGGTTGAAAGTATAAAAATGAAATTTCAAATTAATATAAAATATTTCCATGCGTATTTTCCTCGTTTAATAACGTGTAGGGTTATTTCATTTCGATCTTCAGTTTGGTCTCGATTAGTGATTATTAAGCAAAAATAAACACACTACGATGATGTACGTAGGATCGCGATCTTAATGAGTATAGTTTTAAGACATGTGAACGACGAAGTCGAAACAGTAAAACTCGAAACTACTCGAAACGAACATGTTTTCTTAAGCAAATCGCTGCGACATGAAGCAACCCGCTGTCACTAACTAATCACTAAATCGCTGCAAAGTTTATTACCAAACCGCTGTCAAAAATTAACCAAACCGCTACCGAGTAAATCAACCGCGAGAGCTTTGTTTTAGTAAGCCTCGATAAAGTGTAAACCTTTATGACCTGTATCAAACCGCTACCTAATTTGTGTTACTAAACCGCTGTGAAAATAAAATGACAAACCGCTGTGTACTATCATTTTTTTTTGTCTTTTTGACAAACAAACAAAAACACAGATCCTAAATAATAGGAGTCTTGTTCCCTTCTTGTTCTCAAACACAAACTTGTCCTATCCTTTTGTCTAACCGTGTGATGAAATAAGTAGTTTAATCAAGAAATAAGCCATGACAAGGACAAATAAGCTAGGTAAATTTTGAGCCGTGGCCAAATAAGCTCCAAAGAAGCTAAACGAATAAGCTATAAAAAGCAATAAAAACTATACATAAGCCACGAGACACAACTATTACCAAAATAAGCAAACACCTATTTGACTAAAAAACTTGAAGCTTTAAGACCAAATAAGCTCAATGATAATCGTGACCTTTTTCCATGAAGATAAGCTATAATAAGCTAAAAAATAAGCTGACTCAAAACCTAAATAATCTACTAAACTAACACCCTAATAAGCTTTGAAGAGCTGTTGTAATACTAATAAGCCACGTGAGAGTATAAGCCCAAAAGAAAGTGAAATTGTTTTGAACAATAACTTGACTTAAAGAAGTAGAAAATAAAGGAAAGCTTGTTACCCATAAAGAAATGAAGATGTAAACCTTTTTATATCTAAAGTTGAAACAAAGAACCAAATAATCCGAACCTCAATAAGCTATGACAAGCTAACAGATTTGTGGCTAAAGTTATCTAAGAAAAACAAATAACTAAAAACAAAGAACTGAAATTCTTTTTGTTACATTTTGAAAATAAGATAACAGTTTTGATGTTGTAACCGCAAAGTGTTTAGCCCAATGATTTTATCAGCCCAACAAATGTGAATAACATTACTGTTTGATGATATGAGCAACGAAAGAAAAAAAATAAGTTGAAAAAGAAGAAGTAGAAAAAAATAAGCCAAATGCTTTAAGCCAAATAAGTCTTAAGCAACCACAACCGTATCACAAATCCACCCTTGGCTCTGGTACCAATTGTTATCCTAAAATTTTAACACTTCACAACAATAAGAATAAGCAATAAGCTAGAAAAGAGAGAAAGGAAAATAGAAGATTAGATTAGAGAGAGAAAGAGTGGTGGATGATTACACACACATACAAGCGAAGCAAATGTAACCAACACCCTCTCCATGTGTGGAGAGGGTCCTATTTATACCCCTAGCCTACTAGTTGGCGTATGGGCTTTCGAGATGGGTCGGGCTTGCTTATCTGGGCCTTTGAGCCGAAACACGAACAATATTAACTTAATGATCCAAGCCCTTAAACCGCGACTAGCTTATTTACATACAAGACTAACTTTTGACTAATACGACCGATAACATTTCTTGTTCGACTTATATAAACATTCTAGGCTAACAATGTTAATGCATGGACACTTCAATCATATAATATCCCACACCCGTGCTTTCACTCAAGTTTTTAGAGCAAGCTCCCCTAGTGAAACCCTCCAAGCCTATCCTTTTCATGGTTCTTGTAATTTTCCTGTTAAGCCGACTATTAATGAAGAGCATTGTTAACCCTTAACCAATTGTGACAGCCCAAAATCGCGCTTTGCTACTTTGTATGTACTCGCTTTTAGTACATTATTGTTTTAACCCAGTTAATTATTTGAGTACACGATTGCTAAGTCCATATCCTTGTAAATACAGTTTTGGAACAATTGGGATTCATGGTAGTATTTATTTCGCGGAAGAATGGGGAAGAAATATAAGTCAATACCCCCATATGTTTATCAAATGATCGCCATGTTATGTTGATCCACCTCATTTCGGGTCATTAGTTAGATTGTAAAACTGTTTATTTATATTTTACGATCTATCCTTTGTTTTGTTAATAACAAAACATAAACTTGTCGAAAGTAGAAAATGAAATTCATTAGTTTTAAACCAATAGTTTCTCTAACTCATATATTTATCAAACCATCTTTCATATTATATCATTTACACTCAAAACACATAAATACATTTTTAGAACAATAATGTACACTTTTGATGTGCTGTCGTGTAGGATCAATTATTTGATTATCAAGTTTTAAATTTATATTTAGCCGACAAACCTAAAACAACACTTTAACGAGCAGTGTACCCGATCAAGATGGAGTTTCACGTTAAGTAGGGTGTCGAACACTAAGATGAAACCCTAATCCTATATTCTAATCATATTTTAATTAGTTCTAATATCTAATGTTAATTTCTGATTACTGGTAACCTATGCTATATACGATTGTCTAAATGATATAGGATTTTTTAACCTGAGAGATTGCACAGGTGGTGACAAATATTCAAGTTCCAACACACAATAAGATAAAAGAAGAACATCATGAAGATAGGAAAAGACGGTATAAAGCAAATGATAGAAAACTTATTTAGCTATAAATAAATCCATTCAATGTTGGTTTGTTTGTTTAGTGCAATGATTTACTTATCTCAAAGTGGCATATAATTCTTAAGACTTAGGTGGGACATCATCCTAAGACCTAGACACGATTAATCCTGTCACAATTAACGTATCCGCATAAAGCATTGGTATGTGCTTAATTACACATACCTTTGACATAATAAAACGAGCCTAAAATGACCAAAATATATCAAAAATGCATTGTATTTGTGTGTTTTGTGATTTATAATGTGCCGGTAATGGATATTCACTAAAGGACAAAAACGAAGCCAAAACGGACATAACCGAGCATGGAAATGGAAAGAGCGCGAAAAACCAAAGCCGATGACATAAGCATCTTATTGGGCCAATCCGTACCCAAGTTAATGGGCCGAGTCAGCCCATTAAGCTTATTTATTAAATCAAAAGCCCATATGATAAGCCTAAATCCTTTGTAAAAGTCCAAACCTAATCCAATATACTAATCCAGCCCAAATCCATGTCTAAGGCCCAAACCAAAAGTCCCTACCCATTTACACTGTTAGTCCTTGGGGACTAAAACAATTAGTCCTTAAACTTTACACTATAAGTCCTTTTAACCCTAACCCCGTTAGTCCTTTCCCCCTAACACTCGTTACAAATCAAACAACCAAACCATTTCCAGCCAATTCCCTCACTATTCACCCATCCTTTTCATCCTACCCTGCAACCTAACAAACACCCTCAACCTTTTCTTCCCTTAACCCGATAAACCCCATTTAACCTATTCCCCTAAGAAATGATAAAAGAGGTGACCCGTTGGCAATCCCTTAGTGATTGATTGGTTGATGGACATCAAGGGCTGAGATCAAGATAAATGGATTCAAAGGCTATGATTAAAGGCTTAAAGAGCACTCTAAATCCCTCCCACCGAAGAAACACACCTCAAAAGGCTAGAGCTTCTCAATTCGGCTATAAATAGAGGGTGTTTTCACACATATATTATCTATCAATCTAGTGTAGCTTTTAATTAATCTTTTTATTGTATTTTACAGCTTATATTAGTTAAGTCCCAGCTATATTGAAACTTCTTTCAGTCTTGTAAACGTTTTTTAAGTATTAATGAAATTCTAAGTTTTTATGTTAAATTCTGTTTTTTATGTTAATGAATTATATGTTTTGAAAATGGTTTGATAAGCTCAATAAGCTCTTGTTCTCTTTTACTTAAATTGTTTTACTAAAGCAATATAAACTTTTCTATAGCTTATAGTGTTTAAGCTAATTTCACCAAAAATCCACCCCTAAAAATACCTCAGCTTAACTTGGAAGATAAGCCAAACCTGGAAGGGCTTATATGACCATACTAGCTTGTTTTCAAACAAGCTAGAGCTTGTTGATAAGCTCTTAAGAGCATTTATGCCCTTGTTTTGAGCAAAGGGTTTTGTAAGTTTTCACTTTTCATATTTTAGCTTATTTACTGTTAGCTTATTTACTGCTTATTTTAGTGCTTATCTCTGCTTATTTCTGCTTATTTCTGCTTATTAATGATTGTTATTGCTTATTGTTGCTTGCTTTTTGATTGAATCTCATTTGTCTAAGTTTTTCGTTAAATCTGTTAAGTTTTAGCTTAAAACTGCTTATTTGGTTTGCTTATTATCTAGTGCTTATTAGTGGTTGAAATTTGCTTATTTGTTCTTATATTACTAAGATCTTAATCTGTTTTCATAGTTTGATGCTTAAAAAATCTTGTTTCAGTTTAAAAAAATGGTTTTAAGTTTTTAAAGGGGTGTTTGGGATAAGCAGCACTAACTTTAGTTAGTGCTGTTTGACCACTCATTGGTCTTTAAGCCAAATTTATTAAGATTAAAATTGATCTTAAAGTCAGTTTTCATAAAGTTTTTGCAAGTCATATTAAGTTTTAAGGTAGTTTCTATCTAATCTTAGAACCCGTGGCTTTAAAACTTATTTACCAATGCTTAAACAAATTTATGCATAAAAGTTGTTTTTAAGGTCTTGTTTATTCTTCCATTGGTTTCTAATGCAGTAGAAAAGAGCTTTGCAAAATGTGCATTTGTCTTAAATGATTGGTCTATCATCTGTCATTGGATTTCAAGATCTGTCTTAAAAAGCTAAAATCAGTTTTTGATCTTCAAAATAGTGCATTTTGTCTTGTGATTTTTCTTATCATTCACAACACAAGCTTATTGTCCCACAAGCTAATCTGTTTTTTGTGCATTTAGAAACTTAAAACTGCTTATACATAGCATAAATTATGCTGCAAATAACATTTTAACTCAAAAAGGTCAAACTGATCAAGTTTTATTTGCAGTCACTTTCAAATTAGATTTTCTAGCTAGCATGTATATTATAGGTCTGTAATTGCTAAAGTTTAGTTTAAATCTGCTTATTGAGTCATGATCTTAATCTGTTTTTAGGTTTTAGCTTTAAAATTTGCTTTTTGAGCCTTTAAAATAAGCTGCAAATCTGTCATGTCATTTCAAATAACAAAAAATCAATAGGGTAGTCTGCCATTTTCTTTTCCCTTTTTTAGCTTATTTCCTTTAATGTTTAGCTTATTTCTTTGCTTATTTGTGCTATTAGCTTAGAGTTATTTATATGTTTATACTTTTTAGCTTTTCTCTTTCCATATTGGAGGTCTTAATCTAAGTTTAAAACTGAGTTAAGATTCCTTAGAATCTGTTTTTAAAATGTCTCTGTCTTAAAATATTTTCAAATAAATTTTTAGCTTAAATTCATTTTTGCTTATTAAGTAGTCTTTAGTGCCTTATTAGTGGTTAGTTTAAGTCTGTTCCAGCTTATTTTGTTTTACATTAGCTTATTAAGTCCAAAAAGCTCAAGCAATTCAGCTTGTTTTCAAGTTTTAAAAAAAAGCCAAACTGTGACTTTTTGATTAGCTTATTCCTGGCTTATTTTTAAGTTTTAACAAAAGGTGTTTTGATAAAGTTGTCTGGTTTTGCTTATTCTTTGGCTTTTTCAAAAAGAAAATAAAAATTTTTTTTTCTCCAAAAAGTAAGGTCCAGGACTCAAACCTGCTACCTTACCTTCACACACACACACACACACACACACATACTTAACACTGCGCCCTTGAGTCTTTTTCGTTAGGTATTTCAACCATTTTCCTTTTAACCTCTTTTTGCAAAATAAGCCTTCAGCCCTTTTGGGCTTATTTCCAGCTTATTCAAATAAGCTGGTAAACCCACTTTATTTTTCTTAGGATTAGAATAGTTAAAAGTACTTTTCGTGATTTTTTTATATTTTTCTAAATTAGTTAAATATTTTTTATAATATTTTTAGATTAAATCTGTTTTTAATTCATAAAAAATTAAATAAAAGTCAAAAAAATATAATTCTTTGTTCTAAAATTATTTTTAATCATTTAGGACTTTTAGAAATTAAAATTGCATTTTTAGGGTTAAAATTTGATAATTTAGGTTTATATGTCGCGTTTTTAAATTCCTGTTAACGTTTTCGTGCTTAATCTTTAATTGCTTTAATTGTTTGCTTGCCTTTAATTGCTTTTGCGTTTCATTAGTAGAAATAGAATCCAAAATCAAATCTTGACTATTCAAATCACGCGATCACGAACTTAAATGAGATTCTCGATTCACGCTTCATCGGATACGACTCGGAAGATTTGGTCATCAACTTTTTTCCTAATGTGATTTCATTTGGTTAACGAATACTTCTTATATTATTTGGTAATTGGTATTATTAGTATAAATATAAATATATAATATATATAAAATAATATCTATATAAATAAATATATATATATATATATATATATATATATATATATACCTTAAACCATAATCAAATTTTGGCGGCGCTGCCGGAGAGGTGTGTGCGATTATTGTGTTTACGTTTGAAGATTAGTGTTGAGAGACTTTCCTCATGAAGTTATAATTTTCGTTATACATAAAACTAAAAAAATACAAAAAACATTATATTTTTCCTCGATTTATTTTCGTAGATTTTTAAAAAACAAAAAAAAAATACTTTTTCCTAAAAGTAATTTGAAAGACCAAAAAAATTTATAAAAACACTAAAGCAACCCGTTGTTGTCCACTTCTGTCAAATCGGCTCAACACCTTTAGATACACACTATAAGAGAGGTATAAGTGAGAGTTGATCCTACGAAATCATTCGACCCGAAATGAGAAGAGTTGATTTAAAAAAACGCTCCGCGCTTTACCCGATCCTCCGCTTTCCTTTGTGCGTTTGTCTAGAGAGCTACCGTACACATGTTCGATTATCATTAGAAAAAATATTTTATTTTTATGTTTCTATTTTATATTTAGAGCATGCGCACGTTACATCGCTCTTCTCGAATTTAATTTTTCGAATCTTCCCACGACTCGAAACGTCCAAATCAAGATGGTTCCAAGCAAAGAGTCGAACCGTTTTCTCTTGAAGAGACTTTCGTAGTTACGATGGCCGATCAACGTACTATGGCAGAATTACTCTCCAAGCACAACCTAGGGTTAACGGGAGATGCTATCGAATTTTCCGCAATTCCTGCGGAGAATATTGGATGCTAAAACATGTCGTCAAATCTGTAACATTCAAAACAATTTTACGGATTTTGAGAAAAGAAATCCTCATGCTCACATTCGTTGGTTTAACAAGATCACTTCCAAGATTAAGTTAAAAGATGTAGCCTAATTTCGATCTGATTAAGCTTATGCCTTTTTTCCATTTCTAAATCGAGGGGGCAGCCCCGATTTGGCTCGAAAAAGAGACCCCCCGTTCCTACTTCTTACCTGGGAAGATCTGTTGTCCAAATTTATTAACCAATTCTTACTTCCATACACAAAAACTACGAATCTCAAGAATGGAAATTACAAATTTCAGCAAACGTTTTGATGAATAATTTTGTGAGGCATGTGACCGGTTCAAGGATCTCCTTCGTGCATGCCCACATCACAGTTTTACGGAGTTGCATCAACTTGATACCTTCTACAATGGCTTTAACCCCAACCGATCAAGATTCTTTGAATGTCGCCGCCGGTGGTAATCTTTTGACTAAAACTCCTCGAGATGCTTTGGCAATTATTGAAAACAAATTGAAAGTTCGCAACTCACGGAACAAACCGGTTGTTACAAAAGTGAGTACGAATGCTCCTTCTTCTTCTACCCCTCATTTTCCCGAGATTGCCGCTCTTGCCGACGCCGTTAAGGCTATGCTTCTTTAGAAATCTTATCCTCCAGCTTCTGTAAAAGCGGTTGAGGAAATTTATGTTACTTATGGTGGCCCGCATCCTTACCACCAATGTCTTGCCACCGATGGCAACTTTTTTCTAGAATATTGAGATAATATTCAAGGATATGTTTCAGCAGCCGCAGTAAACTATAATCAGGGAAATACCGGATACCGTCCTCAAAGTGTAGCTAACAAAATTTGACCACCGGGTTTTGCTCAACCGAACATAGCAAAATACTCAACCCGGTACAAATCAAGGTTATAATCAAAAAACTAAGAAATAATCAAACGGAAATCCAAATTAATCAGCTCCATTTCATCAAACTCAAATTGCTCCTACGAATGAATTGTCAACTACAAGAAGATAAATGATTCTAATAATGAAAAGCACTGGCAAATCAAATAAATAATGTGAAAAATGAATTGAGAAATGAAATGCAAACTTCAATACAAACTTCAATGTCAAATCAAACCAATGAGCTTAAGAATATGATGGCTAGTTTTTTCCAAATGAATACCGCTTCTTCTTCGGGTTCGGGTTCACTTCCTAGCAACACAGTTGCTAACCTGAGAGGTGACTTGAAATCAATCACCACCCGAAGTGGTATTACTTATGATGGATCTCAAATTCCACCTCCTCTCTCTCCTCTTCCCAAGGTGATGGAATGGGAAACCGAGGTGACAAAGGATACGGTGCAACCGAGTACCGAAAACATCCAACCTCCGGTAGTCCAAACTCAAGCTCCAATTGATGAGCCTGTTGTTGCTCTTAAGCCTAAACCGTCTATACCTTATCCTTCAAGAGCTAACAAGGAGAAGCTCTGTGAAAAAGATGATAATCTAGCTTCGAAATTTGTTAAAATCTTTAGGGAATTACATTTCGAGCTCAGTTTCGCAGATGCTCTTCTACATATGCCGAAATTTGCTTCAATGTTTAAAAGTCACCTTAATAACAAAGAAAAGTTCTTTGACTTAGCTAAAACACCGGTGAATGAGAATTGTTCGGCGGTTATCCTAAAGAAGTTGCCCGAAAAACTTAGAGACCCCGACAAGTTTCTTACTCCTGTGGATTTATGGAGAGTAGTTGAATGGTTAGCCTTGGCCGATCTTGGTGCAAGCATCAACTTGATGCCTTTTTCCATATGGAAGAAGCTCTCACTCCCCAAACTTACTCCTACTCAAATGATTCTTGAACTTGCAGACCGATCAACTACTAGTCCATCCGGTATTGCCGAAGATGTCTTTGTAAAAGTAGGAAAGTTTAATTTTTCGGCCGACTTCGTAGTTGTTGATTATGGTTGTCGAGTCCTACCGGGGTTCCCTTAATTCTCTGGTGCAGACCCTTTTTGAGAAGACATGTGATTTGATTGACGTTTACTGTGAAGAATTAACTCTCCGAGTTTGATAATGAAGCCATAACATTTAAAAGTTGGTCCAAACCGTTGAGATAACTCCTACAATGAGCTGGTGTTGATAATCGAATAATCGATTCATCGACAAACTTGTGAGGAGGTATGCTCAAGAAGTAGCTCTTATTTTTGGATAGTTCAACTAGTAGGAATCCCACTCCCCGTCTTTAGATCCTATCCTTTTCTACTTCTTCCCCCCTCTCAACTACCATTAAAGGAAGTGACTTCATTTGGAGGAAATCAAAGTTTGTCTTATTTAATTCCACCCGGGAATGATGATGAAGACTTATGATCCGGAGGGAGAACCTTCTTCTATCGAGAGTATTAAACGATGACCATCATCTCCTCTCCTCTCTGAAAGAACTTCATGTTGAGGAACTTAAAATCATAAAATCTTCTATTGATGATCCTCCGGAGAGGGTACCGATAAACTACCCATCATAATTTCTAAAAACTTAAAAGAAGATGAGAAGGTCCGACTTCTAAAGGTTTTAAAGTCACACAAGCATGCCATCGCTTAGAAAATATCCGATATAAAGGGCATTGACCCTTAATTTTGTACTCATAAAATATTAATGGAGGATGACTCTAAACCGGCAATTCAACATCAAAGAAGGGTTAACCTAAAAATTCATGAGGTTATCAAAAAGGAAGTTATCAAACTCCTTGATGCCGGATTGATTTACCCTATCTTCGATAGCCCGTGGGTGAGCCCCGTTCATTGTGTGCCTAAAAAGGGTGGTATGACCGTAATTGAAAATGAAGATAATGAGTTGATACCTACTCGATTAGTTACGGGATGGCGTGTATGCATTGACTACCGAAAGTTAAATGATGTCACTCGTAAAGATCATTTCCTGTTACCATTTATGGACCAAATGCTTGAAAGACTCGCAGAAAACGAATACTATTGTTTTTAAATAGTTTCTCGGGATATTTTCAGATTCTAATTGTGACCCTTACAGACAAGAGAAGACACCCTTCAACTTGCCCTTATGGAAACGTTGCCTACCGAAGCAATGTCTTATTCGCTTATGTATTGCTTCCAGGAACGTTCCAAAGGTGCATCATGGACATTTTCCACGACATGATTGAGGAAACAATGGAGGTCTTTATGGATGATTTCTCGGTGTTCGGGGATTCTTTCTCCTTATGCCTCTCCCATTTAGACAAAATGCTCAAACGGTGCGAAGACACTAATTTAGTTCTAAATTAGGAGAAATGCCATTTTATGCTAAAAGAAGGCATGTTCTAAGGACATAAGAATTCAAAGTTCCGGGATTGAGTTCGACAAAGCTACAGTAGATGTTATAGCAAAGCTCCCTCATGCCACTTCTCTATAAAGGCATTTGAAGTTTTTTAGGTCACGCCGGGTTCTATCGTCGATTTATTCAAGATTTTTCAAAAATCGCCTGTGCCGAATGACCCATTCTCTTGAAAAAGATACCACCTTTCATCTTCTCAAAAAAAGTAATTGATGCGTTAAGATAAACTTAAGAAGAAGTAAACCGAAGCTCCGATATTAGTTTCCCTCGGTTAGGACCTACCATTGAATTTATGTGTGATGCAAGTGATTACGCGGTAGGTCAGGTCTGGGGCAACGTAAGACCAAACATTTTCAGCCTATACACTATGCAAGCAAGACTATAACCGATGCTCAAGCTCATTATACTACTACAGAGAAAGAGTTATTAGCCGTGGTGTATGCTTTCGAGAATTTCCGTCCTTATTTAGTCTTGTCGAAAACCATAGTGTATACGGACCACTCGGCTCTCAAATATCTTCTTGCCAAGCAAGATGCTAAACCGAGATTGCTCCGGTGGATTCTCCTACTCCAAGAATTTGATGTCATTATTCGTGATAAAAAAGGAGCGGAGAATCTCGCGGCCGACCACTTATCAAGACTTGAAAATCCCCACCAAGATGTTCTCGAGAACAAGGAAATTACCGAAACATTTCCTCTCGAGACTCTTGGTATGGTTACCTTTCGTGGTGATTCTAGTACCCCATGGTTTGCCGACATTGCAAACTACCATGCGGGGAATTTTATTGTGAAAGGGATGTCGTCCCAACAAAAGAAAAAATTCTTTAAAGATGTTAAGCATTATTTTTGGGACGACCCCTACTTGTTTAGAATTGGTGCGGATCAAGTGATTAGACGATGTGTTTTTGGCCAAGAAGTTGTTGACATCCTCACAGCTTGCCTTAATAGACCCATCGGGGGACATCATGATGCCAACTACACCGCTAAAAAAGTCTTTGATTCTGGTTTTTATTGGCCGACTATTTACCGAGATGCCCATGACTTGGTCACACGGTGTGACGCTTGTCAATGTCAAGGCAAAATCTCGCAAAAAGATGAAATTCCCCAAAATGCAATTCAAGTATGCGAGATCTTTGACGTATGGGGCATCGATTTCATGGGGCCATTCCTGTCTTCTCGAGGGAATAAGTACATTCTCGTGGCCGTTGACTACTTTTCTAAATGGGTTGAAGCAAAAGCGCTCCCCACTAACGATGCCCGAGTGTCGTTAAAATTTTGAAATCTCTTTTCACCCGATTTGGGACTCCTCGTGCTATAATTAGTGATCGCGGTACTTACTTTTGCAATGACCAATTTGCAAAGGTCATGCTTAAGTATAGAATTACTCACCGTATTTCTACCACGTATCATCTACAAATGAGTGGAGGTTTCAAATCGTGGTTTGAAACGTATCTTGGAAAGGACCATAGGCGAAAATCGTGCTTCATGGTCCGATAAATTAGACGATGCTTTATGGGCCTTCCGCACCGCTTTCAAAACACCCCATCGGTGCCCAATCCTTCTAAGCTATGTAACGAAAGGCCTTGTCATCTTCCTATCGAACGTTGAACCCAAGGCCTATTGGCCTTGAAACATAGCAATTTTGACCTCAAGACCGCGGGGTTGTTCACACGAAAAGTCAAATGAATGAATTAAAATGAACTCTGGGATCAAGCCTACGAACTCTTTAATCATACAAAGTAGAAAACTGAAGAAGATTTATTACTCCAAGATTAAAAAAACCCTATTCCGGCGTTTCAACGTGGTGATTCGATCTTTCTTAATATCTCGATTAAAGAATCTTCTCTTGTGCAAGCCTCAGAGACCTGTTAGACCCGGACCGTTCACCGTTACCATAGTATTTTCCCTATAGGAAACCGGTCGAGTTATCTCAAACCGACAAGCCAAATTTCAAGGTGAACAGTCACAGACTCAAACATTACTTTGGAGGGGACATACCACCTATGGTTTTCCTGGATCTCCAAACCTTCCTTATGGACAACTAAATTCGAGGACGAGTAGAGATTAGTGACTCGTTAATAAACAAGCGCTTAGTGGGTGGCAACCCATGCTTATCCTAATATAATTATAGTAGTAGTAATAAATAAGTGTGACGTGAGGAGGTTCGCCTCTTCCTTTCCTTCCGTGTTCTGGTTGTGTTGTATGTCCAGATTGCCCCGATTATGAAGACATCTCGTGTTTTGTGTTTTTGTCCTTGCGTTCACTCGAGCATGCAATCCATAGCATGATACGGGAATCCAATATCCTAAATCTTATCGACTAACGTTTATCTTTGAGCATACTTAATAAACGGCTTTAGATTTACGTAGAGACACTTCTTAAAACATTGAGGACAATGTTTAGTTCTAGTATGGGGGAGGGGGAATCTATCGATTTGATTGTGCCTGGAGTCGTTGTTTTTACGTAATCCCGTTTTTACCACCAAAATACCAAAAAAATTAAAAAAATTAAAATTTTTCAAAAATAAAATAATTTGTTTGTCACAATGTTTGACTTTCCTGCTGTTAGAAAAAAAAGGAAATTTTGACTCGATCGAGCGTGTTGAGCTCTTAGCTTTGTCCCTTAACCTTTATAAACTAAGCATTCGCGGATCTTTTTATTAAAGATTTTAAATTTGCGAAGAACGAGAGATGATAGAGCTAAATATAAGTTTGATGCTAAACAAGGATTAGTTGGATATCTTACAAGCTCATAAGTGTAATTTGTGGCTTTTTCTTACATAAGCTCCTAACCTGACTAATAATTAGTGCTATTTTTGAAAATTAAACTTAAATCAACAATTTTTGAATTTGAAACTTTATTAATGTAGTCGATAACATTAATTTATTTAGTCCTGTAGTTCAGCAATATACGAGGATAAATTGAGGTCTAAAAGAAATTTTTCTATATCCCATGATGCGTAATAAAATGTTCTTTAAAAAAATGATGATGTATATATAATAAGTAAAACAATATTCCCTGTCAGTTTTACTGGATCTTTGCCGCTCACAACCGATATTTTCATTCTTTCATATAAGGCGGTAATGTCCTTACCGAAATAAAGATCCTACTACCGTTCTTTGCCGGGCTCACAACCGAGGTGGTAGTCGGTTTAAAGGGGTGGTGCGTGTGAAGAGACGTCGAGCTAGAGCGAGATATAGCAAAAGCGATGTAAATATATAAGTAATAATAATGCCAATAATAGAGTATGTATTAAAGAATATAGTAGATAGGTATATAGTTATATATATTATATATATAGGTAGTATAGTAGAATAGTATGAGGAACGTGGTATCTCAGTATATCTAGATAAGATGAAAATGAGGAAGAGTGTGGAGGAAGTGACTAATTTTATCAAAGCCACGGTCAGTTGAGATGCTACGACTGTGGCATTGAGAAGCAGGTTTATATTATTCTGACTATAGCGTGCGAGAGGGGGCGGCGTGGTGGGTATGGAATTTTTTAGGTTGGTTAGGTTGGAGCTATGTGTGTGGTGTAAATTTAACTATATCCAAAATACTCTCTGAGTGAGGAAAATATCAAGATATTTAAAAAATCAATTTTGAACCAGTAAGCATCAAACTTAACGTTCGAAACTCAAAATGGCATCTAAATGTAATAAAAATGCATCTAATGCCACATGCAGAGCGAGAGCGAATGAGTGGGTTTAGTCCACTTCTTCACCAACTTCTTATTTAGAATTGTACTTCTCACTGGATCCGCGACTCTATATTATATATATAATAATACTATATATATATATATATATATATATATATATATATATATATACTATATTAGTAATATATTATTATATATAATTTTTTGGCTACACATATAATATATTACCTCCACCCTTTAAACGACTACCACATCGGTTTTGGTGAGCCGTGTGCAAGACGTGGTCTTAATTTCGGTATAGCGCCCCGCCTTTAATATGAAAAGTGCGCGAGGAAAAATATCGTTGTGACCCGGCAAGATCCAGTAAACTGACGGGGATATTGTTTCTACTTATTAATATACATCATCATTTTTTTCAAAACATTTATTACGCGGTATATAGAAAAATTTCTTTTAGAAAATTTAAGTATATAGCTGAACTAAGACTAAATAAATTAATGTTATCGACTACATTCATAAAGCTTCAAATTCAAAAATTGTTGATTTAAGTTTAATTTTCGAAAATAACACTTATTATTAGTCAGGTTACGAGCTTATGGGAGAAAAAGCCACAAATTACACTTATGAGCTTGTAAGATATCCAACTAATCCTTGTTTAGCATCTAACTCATAATTAACTCTATCATTTCGCGTTCTTCACAAATTTAAAATCTTAATAACACAAGAACCGTGAATGCTTATCAAATAAACTAGTAGTCAAGTTAATAAAGGTTTAAGGGACTAGCCTACGAGCTCAACACCTCGATTGATCAAAATTAATTTTTTATTCTACCAGGCAGGAAAGTACAAACCTTGGCGTTATAGGGCGGAGGAGGGCGGGGCGGACTACACAATTTATTTTTGGACAAAATTTTTAATTTGATTTTATGATTTTTTGGAATTTAGGTACAAAAACGGGATTATGAAAAAACAACGACTATAGGCGACAACAAAAATCCGATATGATCCCCCCATAACTAGAACTGAACGTTTGCGCTCATGGTTTTAAGAATGTGCCTTCTACGTAAATCTAAAGACGTATCAATAAGTATTGCTCAAAGATAAACGTTAGTCATAAGATTAAGGATATTGGCGTATCTCAAATCATGCTAAGGATTGAAGCTCGAGTGAACGAAGGACAAAACCACAAACACGAGAGTCTTCATAATCTGGGGCAATCCTGGACATACAACACAAACCACGAAACACGAGAAAGGAAGAGGCGAACCTCCTCACGTCACACTTATTTATTACTACTACTACAGATTAGTATTAGGATAAAGCATGGGTTGTCCACCCACTAAGCGCGTTGTTTATTAACGATCACTAATCTTGGCCTCGTCCACGAATTGTGAGGTTGAGCGCGCGTAGGGAAGGTTTGGAGAAGGTCCCGTGTAAAACCAAGGTGGAATGTCCCCTTCCACAAGTAGTTTTCAGCGTGTGACGGTTCACCTTGAAATTTGGGCTTGTCGTGAAGTTAGATAAACTCGACTGTTCCAATAATGGAAAACTTGAGTATCGGTAACGTCCGGGCCCTAACAGGTCAATGAGCTTGCCCGAGAAGAACTTTAATCGAGAATTAGAAGAAAGAACTCGATCACCAACGTTGAAACGCGATTTTTTTAATCGTTAGTCATACATCTTCTTTTCGTTTATCTCTTGTAGATTAAAGATTTCTCTAGGCTTGAACCCAGAGTTCAAATACACACACAATGCATTTGAACTTTTCGGTGACACCCGCTGTCTTGGCGGTCATAAATTGCAATGTTTCAAGGCCCAATAGGCCTGTGTTCAAGATCGATAAGGAAGATGGACAGCCATGTTCCGTACATCAAGCTTAATAAGGAGTGCACCCGATGGGTTTTGAAAGCGGAGCGGAAGCCCATAAAGCATCGTCTAATTTAATTCGGACCATGAAGCCATGATTTATCCGCCTATAGTCCTTTCCAAGTATACGTTTCAAAACCACGATTTCGAAACCTCCACTCATTTGTAGATGTACTTTGAAGAAAGACGTGAGAACTTCTATACTTTAAGCAGACCTTAGCAAATTGGTCATTGCAAAAGTTAAGTACCGCGATCACTAATTATAGCACGAGGAGTCCCAAATCGGGTGAAAAGAGATTTCAAAATTTTAACGACACTCGGGCATCGTTAGTGGGGAGCGCTTTTGCTTCAACCCATTTAGAAAAGTAGTCAACGGCCACGAGAATGTACTTATTCCCTCGAGAAGACATGGGGGGATGGTGGTGTTGGGGGGGGGTGTAGGGTTGGGGGAAGTGGAAAAAGGAGAAGGGAAGGGTGGGGGGAAAAAAGAAGAAAGTTGGGGTGGAGGGGTGGGGGGAAAGGAGAAGGGGGAGGGGGGAAAGAGAAGAAAGAGGGGAAAAGGGAGGGGGGGGGGGGGGGTGAAAAGAATGGCCCCATGAAATCGATGCCCCATACGTCAAAGATCTCGCAAACATGAATTGCCATTTATTGGGGAACTTCATACTTTTTGCGAGATTTTGCCTATGACATTGATAGGGGAGGGGGGAGGGGGGGGTGAAAAAAAAAAAAAAACAAGCGTTCACACCGTGAGACCAATTCATGGGCATCTCGTAAATATCGACCACTAAAAACCAGAATCATAACTTTTTTAGCGTGTATTGCTCATGATGTCCCCCGATTTGTCTATATAAGCAAGCTGTGAGTGATGTCAACAACTTCATTGCCAAAAACACATCGTCTATCAACTTTAACCGCACCAATTCTAAACAAGTAGGGGTCGTCCCAAAAATAATTCTTTAACATTCTTTAAAGAATTTAGTTCTTTCGCCTTTAGGGGTCGGACGACATCCCCTTACGACCAAAAAATCCCCGCATGGTAGTTTGCAATGTCGCAACCATTGGTACCAGAATCACCACGAAAAGTAACCATACCAAGAGTCGCGAGAGAGGAAATGTTGTCGGTAATTTCCTGACTAGATGTACTAGAGAACATCTTGGTGGGATTTTCAAGTCATGGATAAGTGGTCGGCCGCGAGGATTCTGCCGCTCCTTTTTTGATCAAGAATAATGACAATCAAATATCTTGGATGTAGGAGAATCCATACGGGCATATCTCGTTTTAAGCATCTTGCTTGTCAAGAAAGATATTTGAGGAGCGCGAGTGGTCCGTATACACTATGGTTTTCGACAAGACTAAATAAGAACGGAAATTCCCGAAAGCATACACCACGGCTAATATTTCTTTCTCTGTAGTAGTATAATGAGCTTGAGCATCGGTTATATACCTTGCTTGCATAGTGTATAGGCTAAAAATGTTTGGTCTTACGTTGCCCCAAGACTGCACCTACCGCGTAATCACTAGCATCACACATAAATTCAAATGGAGGGCCCAATTCGAGGGCAACTAATGATCGAGCTTCGGTTAACTTCTTCTTAAGTATATTTAACGCTTCAATACATTCTTTTGAGAAGATGAAAGGGGTATCTTTTTCAAGAAGATGGGTCATCGGCCAGGCGATTTTAGAAAAATCTTGAATAAATCGACGATAGAACCCGGCGTGACCTAAAAAAACTTCAAATGCCTTTAACGGAAGTCGGATGAGGGAGTTTAGCTATAACATCAACTTTAGCTTTGTCAAACTCAATCCCGGACTTTGAAATCTTATGTCCTAGAACAATGCCTTCTTTTAGCATAAAATGGCATTTCTCCTCATTTAGAACTAAATTATTGTCTTCGCACTGTTTGAGCATTTTGTCTAAATGGGAGAGGCATGAGGAGAAAGAATCCCGAACACCGAGAAATCATCCATAAAGACCTCCATTGTTTCCTCAATCATGTCGTGGAAAATTGCCATGATGCACCTTTGGAACGTTCCAGGAGCATTACATAAGCCGAAAGACATGCGTCGGTAGGCAAACGTTCCATAAGGGCAAGTGAAGGTTGTCTTCTCTTGGTCTTGAGGGTCAATTAGAATCTGAAAATATCCTGAGAAACTATTTAAAAACAATAGTATTCGTTTTCTGCGAGTCTTTCAAGCATTTGGTCCATAAACGGATGGGAAATGATCTTTACGAGTGGCATCATTTAACTTTTGGTAGTCAATGCATACACGCCATCCCGTAACTAATCGAGTAGGTATCAACTCATTATCTTCATTTTCAATTACGGTTATACCCCCTTTTTTAGGCACACAATTGAACGGTGGCACCACCCAATGGGCTATCAGAGATAGGGTAAATCAATCCGGCATTCAAAGGAGTTTGATAACTTCCTTCTTGATAACCTCATGAATTTTTAGGTTAACCCTTCTTTGATGTTGAATTGCTTAGTTAATAGACATCTCCTTTAAGATTTAGTTAGTATAAAATTGAGGGTCAATGCCCTTTATATCGGAGATTTTCCAAGCGATGGCACGCTTGTGTGACTTTAAAACCTTTAGAAGTCGGACCTTCTCATCTTCTTTTAAGTCTTTAAGCAAAATATAGACGGTAGTTAATCGGTACCCCTCATCCGGAGATCATCAATAGAAAGAGTTTATGATTATAAGTACCATCAAACATGAGTTCTTTCAGAAGGAGAGGAGATGATGGATCATCGTTTAATAACTTCTCGAGTAGAAGAAGGTCTCCCTCCGGATCAAAGTCTTCATCATCAATTCTCGGTGGAATTAAATAAGACAAACTTTGATTTCCTCCAAAATGAAGTCACCTTCCTTAAAAGGTGTGAGAGGGGGGAAGAAGTAGAAAGGATAGGATCTAAAGACGGAGTGGGATTCCTACTTGTTGAACTATCCAAAAATACGAGCACTTCTTGAGCATACTCCTCACAAGCTATGTCGATGACATCGATTCGATTAATCAGCACAGCATCATTGTAGGAGTATCTCAAGGTTTGACCAACTTTAAAGGTTATGGCTTCATCATCAACTCGGAGAGTTAATTCTTCATCGTAAACATCAATCAAAGCACATGTCATCCTCAAAAAGGGTCTCCCGAGAATTAAGGGAACCCGAGGATCGACAACATAATCAACAACTACGAAGTCGGCCGAAAAATTAAACTTTCCTACTTTTACAAAGACTCTGTCGCAATACCGGATGGACTAGTAGTTGATCGGTCTGTAAGTTCAAGAATCATTTGAGTAGGAGTAAGTTCGGGGAGTGAGAGCTTCTTCCATATGGAAAGAGGCATCAAGTTGATGCTTGCACCAAGATCGTCCAAGGCTAAGAATTCAACTATCTCCAAAAAATCACATGGAATAAGAAACTTGCTAGGGTCTCCAAGTTTTTCAGGCAACTTTTTTAGGATAACCGCCTGAACAATCTCCATTCCACGTGTTTTAGCTAAAGTCAAAAACTTTTCTCGTTATTAAGGTGACTTTTTAAACATTGAAAGCAAATTTCGGCATATGTAGAAGAGCATCTGCGAAACTGAGCTCGAAATGTAATTCCCTAAAGATTTTAACAAATTTCGAAGCTAGATTATCATCTTTTTCACAGAGCTTCTCCTTGTTAGCTCTTGAAGGATAAGGTATAGACGGTTTAGGCTTAAGAGCAACAACGGGCTCATCAATTGGAGCTTGAATTTGGACTACCGTAGGTTGGATGTTTTCGGTACTCGGTTGCACCGTATCCTTTGTCACCTCGGTTTCCCATTCCATCACCTTGGGAAGAGGAGAGAGAGGAGGTGGAATTTGAGATCCATCATAAGTAATACCACTTCGGGTGGTGATTGATTTCAAGTCACCTCTCAGGTTAGCAACTATGCTAGTAAGTGAACCCGAACCAAGAAGAAGAAGCGTATTCATTTTGAAAAACTAGCATCATATTCTTAAGCTCATTGGTTGATTTGACATTGAAGTTTTTATTGAAGTTTGCATTTCAATATCCCAATCATTTTTCACATTATTATTTGATTTGCATAGCTTTCATAATAGCATCTTTATCTTCTTGTAGTTTAGACAATTCAAATCGAAGGAGCAATTTGAGTTTGCTGAATTGAGCTTGAATAATTTGGATTGCCCTGATTATTCCTTTGTTTTGATATAACCTGATTGTACGGGTTTGATTATTTTGCAATTCGGTTGAGCAAAACCCGTTGTCGAAATTTTGTTAGCTACACTCTGAGGGACGGTAAATCCGGTATTTCCCTGATTATAGTTTACTGCGGCTGCTGAAACATATCCTTGAATATTATCTCAATATTCTGGAAACAAGTTGCCATCGGTGGCAAGACATTGGTGGTAGTAACGGTACACCATAAGTAACCCAAATTTCGCAACCGTCTTTTTAACAGAAGCTGGAGGAGAAGATTTCTAAAGAAGCATAGCTTTAACGGCGTCGGCAAGAGCGGCAATCTCAGGAAAATAAGGGGTAGAAGAAGAAGGAGCATTCATACTCACTTTTGTAACAACCGGTTTGTTCCGTGAGTTGCGAACTTTCGATTTGTTTTCAATAATTGCCAAAGCATCTCGAGGAGTTTTAGTCAACAGATTACCACCGACGGCGGCATTCAAAGAATCTTGATCGGTTGGGGTTAAAGCATTGTAGAAGGTATTAAGTTGATGCAACTCCGTAAAACCGTGATGTGGGCATGCACGAAGGAGATCCTTGAAACGGTCCCATGCCTCACAAAATGATTCATCAAAACGTTGCTGAAAATTTGTAATTTCATTTCGGAGATTTGTAGTTTTTGAAGGAGGAAAGAATTGGTTAATAAACTTGGAAACAAGATCTTCCCAAGTAAGAATAGAACGAGGGGGTTCTTTTTCGAGCCAAATCCGGGCTGCCCCCTCGATAGAAAATGGAAAAAGCATAAGCTTAATCGACGAATTAGGCACATCTTTATACTTAATCGTGGAAGTGATCTTGTTAAACCAACGAATGTGAGCATGAGGATCTTCTTTCTCAAATCCGTAAAATTGTTTTGAAGTTACAAGATTTAGAAGACCATGTTTAAGCTCAAAATTCTCCGCAAGAATAGCGGGAATAACGATAGCATCTCCGTAACCCTCGGTTCGTGCTTGGAGTAATTCTGCCATAGTATGTTGATCGGCCATCGTAACTACGGAAGTCTCTTCAAGAGAAAACGGTTCGACTCTTTGCTTGGAACATCTACGATTACGACGTTTCGGAGTCGTGGAAGATTCGAAAATTAAATTCGATGAAGAGCGAGTGCGCATGCACTAAAAATAAAATAAGAAAAATAAAAATAAAAATATTTTTCTAACTGATAATCGAACAAGTGTACGGTAGCTCTCTAGAAAACGCACAAAGAAGCGGAGGATCGGGTAAGCGCGGAGCGTTTTAAAAACCTTCTCATTTCGGGTCGAAGATCGTAGGATCAACTCTCCTTATACCTCTCTTATAGTTTGTAATCTAAAGATGAGCCGATTTTACAAGTGACACAACGGTTGCTTTAGTTGTTTTTATAATTTTTTTTGGTCTTTCAAATACTTTAGGAAAAGTATTATTTTTTTTGTTTTTCTAATAAATCTACGAAAATAAATCGAGAAAAATAAAATGTTTTTGTATTTTTTAGTTTTATGTATAAGAAAATGATAACTTCATGAGGAAAGGTCTTCAAACACTAATCTTCAAACGTAAACACAATAATCGCACACACCTCTCCGGCAGCGCCGCCAAAATTTGATTATGGTTTAAGGTATATATATATATATATATATATATATATATATATATATATATATATATATATATATATATATATATATATATATATATATATAACTAAAATACCAATTACCAAATAATATAAGAAGTATTCCGTTAAGAAATGAAAATCACTTTAGGAAAAGTGATGACCAAATCTTCCCGAGTCGTATCCCGATGAAGCGTGAATCGAGAATCTCATTTAAGTTCGTGATCACGTGATTTGAATAGTCAAGATTTGATTTTGGATTCTATTTCTACTAATGAAACGCAAAAGCAATTAAAGGCAAGCAAACAATTAAAACAATTAAAGATTAAGCACGAAAACGTTAACGGGAATTTAAAAACGCGACATATAAACCTAAATTATCTAATTTTAACCCTAAAAATGCAATTTTAATTTCTAAAAGTCTTAAATGATTAAAAATAATTTTAGAAAAAAGAATTATATTTTTTTGACTTTTATTTAATTTTTTATGAATTAAAAACGGATTTAATCTAAAAATATTATAAAAGATATTTAACTAATTTAAAAAAATCTAAAAAAAATAACGAAAAGTACTTTTAACTATTCTAATCTTAAGAAAATTAAAGTGGGTTTACCAGCTTATTTGAATAAGCTGGAAATAAGCCCAAAAGGACTGAAGGCTTATTTTGCAAAAAGAGGTTAAAAGGAAAATGGTTGAAATACCTAACGAAAAAGTCTCAAGGGCGCAGTGTTAAGTATGTGTGTGTGTGTGTGTGAAGGTAAGATCGCAGGTTCGATTCCTGGACCTTACTTTTTGGAAAAATATTTTTTTTATTTTCTTTTTGAAAAAGCCAAAGAATAAGTAAAACCAGACAACTTATACAAAAGCAAATTTTTTTAAAACTAAAATAAGCCTGGAAATGAAGCTAATCAAAAAGTCACAATTTGGCTTTTTTTTTAAACTTGAAAACAAGCTGAATTGCTTGAGCTTTTTGGACTTAATAAGGTAATGTAAAACAAAATAAGCTGGAACAGACTTAAACCTAACCCTAATAAGCACTAATGACTACTAATAAGCAAATGAATTAAGCTAAAAATTATTTGAAAATATTATAAGACAGCAGACATAAAACAGATTCTAAGGACTCTTAACTAGTTTTAAACTAAGATTAAGACCAAATAAGGAAAGAGAAAAAGCTAAAAAGTAAAAACATATAAATAACTCTAAGCTAATAGCACAAATAAGCAAAGAAATAAGCTAAACATTAAAGGAAATAAGCTAAAAAAGGGAAAAGAAAATGGCAGACTACCCTATTGATTTTTTGTTATTTGAAATGACATGACAGATTTGCAGCTTATTTTAAAGGCTCAAAAAGCAAATTTTAAAGCTAAAACCTAAAAACAGATAAAGATCGTGACTCAATAAGCAAATTTAAACTAAACTTTAGCAATTAAGACCTATAAATAAGCTAGAAATCTAATTTGAAAGTGACTGCAAAAACTTGACTCAGTTTGACCTTTTTGAGTTAAATGTTATTTGCAGCCTCAATTTAAGCTAGTATAAGCAGTTTTAAGTTTCTAAAAAGCACAAACAGATTAAGCTTGTGGGCCAATAAGCTTGTGTTGTTAATGATAAGAAAACTCACAAGATAAATGCATAATTTGAAGATCAAAAACTGATTTTAAGCTTTTTAAGACAGACTTGAAATACCAATGACAGAATGATAAGAAAACTCATAAGACAAATGCACAATTTGGCAAGCTCTATTCTACTGCATTTAGAAACAAAATGGAAGAATAAACAAGACCTTAAAACAACTTTTATGCATAAATTAGATATAAGCAATGTAAATAAGTTTTAAGCCCACGGGTTCTAAGATTAGATAGAAACTACCTTAAAACTTAATATGACTTGCAAAAACTTTATGAAAACTGACTTTAAGATCAATTTTAAGCTTAATAAAGTTAGCTTAAAGACCAATGAGTGGTCAAACAGTACTAACTAAGGTTAGTGCTGCTTATCCCAAACACCCCTTTAAAAATTTAAAAACCATTGTTTTTTAAACTGAAACAAGCTTTTTTAAGCATCAAACTATGAAAACAGATTAAGATCTTAGTAATATATGAACAACTAAGCAAATTTCAACCACTAACAAGCACTAGATAATAAGCAAACCCAAAAAAAGCATTTTAAGCTAAAACTTAACTGATTTAACTGAAAAAACATTAGACAAATGAGATTCATCAAAAAGCAAGCAACCAATAAGCAATAAACAACAGTTATAAGCAAGAAATAATCTGAGATAAGCACATAAAAATAAGCAGTAAATAAGCTAACATTAAATAAGCTAAAATATGAAATGTGAAAAACTTCCAAACCCTTTGCTCAAACAAGGCGATAAATGTCCTTAAGAGCTTATCAACAAGCTATAGCTTGTTTGAAAACAAGCTAGTATGGTCATATAAGCCCTTTCAGGTTTGGCTTATCTTCCAAGTTAAGCTGAGGTATTTTTAGGGGTGGATTTTTGGTGAAATTAGCTTAAACACTATAAGCTATAGAAAAGTTTATATTGCTTTAGTAAAACAATTTAAGTAAAAGAGAACAAGAGCTTATTGAGCTTATCAAACCATTTTCCATAACAGTATAACTTCATTCACATAAAAAAAACAAAAATTAAACCATAAAAACTTAGAATTTCATAACCTTAAAAACGTTTACAAGACTTGAAAGAAAGTTACAATAAGCTGACTTAAACTAATATAAGCTGTAAAATACAATAAAAAGATTAATTAAAAGCTACACTAGATTGATAGATAATATATGTGTGAAAACACCCTCTATTTATAGCCGAATTGAGAAGCTCTAGCCTTTAGGGTGTTTCGTCGAGTGGAGGATTTAGAGGCTCTAATGCCAGTATTAATCATAGCCTGATGAATCCATTTATCTTGATCTCAGCCCTTGATGTCCATCAACCAATCAATCACTAAGGGATTGCCAACGGGTCACCTCTTTTATCATTTCTTAGGGGAATAGGTTAAATGGGGTTTATCGGGTTAAGGGAAGAAAAGGTTGAGGGTGTTTGTTAGAGGTTGCAGGTAGGACGAAAAGGATGGGTGAATAGTGAGGGAATTGGCGGGAAATGTTTTGGTTGTTTGATTTGTAACGAGTGTTAGGGGGAAAGGACTAACGGGGTTAGGGTTAAAAGGACTTATAGTGTAAAGTTTAAGGACTAATTGTGTTAGTCCCCAAGGACTAACAGTGTAAATGGGTAGGGACTTTTGGTTTGGGCCTTAGACATAGATTTGGACTGGATTAGTATATTGGATTAGGTTTGGACTTTTATAAAGGATTTAGGCTTATCATATGGGCTTTTGA
This sequence comes from Tanacetum coccineum, assembly GCA_026074375.1. Taxonomy (NCBI): domain Eukaryota; kingdom Viridiplantae; phylum Streptophyta; class Magnoliopsida; order Asterales; family Asteraceae; genus Tanacetum; species Tanacetum coccineum. Next base: position 54,073 of record BQNB010014998.1, read on the forward strand.
TTTAATAAATAAGCTTAATGGGCTGACTCGGCCCATTAACTTGGGTACGGATTGCCCAAAAAGAAAGCTTAGTCATCGGCTTTGGTTTTTCGCGTGCTCTTTCCATTTCCATGCTCGGTTATGTCCGTTTTGGCTTCGTTTTTGTCCTTTAGTGAATATCCATTACCGGCACATTATAAATCACAAAACACACAAATACAATGCATTTTTGATATATTTTGGTCATTTTAGGCTCGTTTTATTATGTCAAAGGTATGTGTAATTAAGCACATACCAATGCTTTATGCGGATACGTTAATTGTGACAGGATTAATCGTGTCTAGGTCTTAGGATGATGTCCCACCTAAGTCTTAAGAATTATATGCCACTTTGAGATAAGTAAATCATTGCACTAAACAAACAAACCAACATTGAACTGGATTTAATATAGCTAATACAGTTTTCTATCATTTAGCTTATACCGCTTTCCTATCTTCTGATTTTCTTCTTTTATCTTTATTGTGTATTGAATTGATATTTGTCACCACCTGTGCCAATCTCTCAGGCTAAAAAATCCTATATCATTAGACAACGTATATAGCATAGGTTTAACCAGTAATCAGAATTAACATAGACTAGTTAGAACTAATTAAAATACTGATAGAATATAGGATTAGTGTTTCACTCTTAGTGTTCGACACCCTACTTAACGTGAAACTCCATCTTGATCGGGTACACTACTCGTTAAAGTGTTGGTTTTAGGTTTGTGGCTAAATTATAAATGTTAAAACTTGATAATCAAATAATTGATCCTACACGACAGCACATCAAAAGTGTACATTATTGTTCTAAAAATGTATTTATGTGTTTTGAGTGTAAATGATATAATATGAAAGATGGTTTGATAAATATATGAGTTAGAGAAACTATTGGTTTAAAACTAATGAATTTCATTTTCTACTTTCGACAAGTTTATGTTTTGTTATTAACAAAACAAAGATAGATCGTAAAATATAAATAAACAGTTTTACAATCTAACTAATGACCCGAAATGAGGTGGATCAACATAACATGGCGATCATTTGATAAACATATGGGGTTAAAACTTAACTTTCTCCCATTCTTCCGCGAAATAAATACTACCATGAATCCCAATTGTCCCAAAACTGTATTTGCAAGGATATGGACTTAGCAATCGTGTACTCAAATAATTAACTGGGTTAAAACAATAATGTACTAAAAGCGAGTACATACAAAGTAGACAAAGGCGATTTGGGTGTAACAATTGGTTCAAGGGTTAACAATGCTCTTCATTAATAGTCTGGCTTAACTAGAAAATTACAAGAACCATGAAAAAGATAGGCTCGAAGGGTTTCACTAGAGGAGCCTTGCACTAAAATTGAGTGAAAAGCACGGGTGTGGGATAATTATATGATTGAAGTGACCATCATAACATGTTAGCCTTAATTTTATATAAGTCGAACAAGAATGTTATCGGTCTTATTAGTCAAAGTTAGTCTTGTAATGTAATAGGCTAGTCGGGTTTAACGGGCTTGGACATTAAGCTAATATTGTTCGTGTTTCAGGCTCAAAGCCCAAGATAAGCCAAGCCCGACCCATCTCGAAAGCCCATACGCCAACTAGTAGGCTAGGGGTATAAATAGGACCCTCTCCACACATGGAGAGGGTGTTGGTTACATTTGCTTCGCTTGTATGTGTGTGTAATCATCCACCACTCTTTCTCTCTCTAATCTAATCTTCTATTTTCCTTTCTCTCTTTTCTAGGCTTATTGCTTATACTTATTGTTTTAGTGTTAAAATTTTAGGATAACAATTGGTACCAGAGCCAAGGGTGGATTTGTGATACGGTTGTGGTTGCTTAAGACTTATTTGGCTTAAAGCATTTGGCTTATTTTTTTCTACTTCTTCTTTTTCAACTTATTTTTTTCGTTCCGTTGTCATATCATCATACAGTAATGTTATTCACATAAGTTGGGCTGATAAAATCATTGGAGCTAAACACTGTGCGGTTACAACATCCAAACTGTTTATCTTATTTTCAAATGTAACAAAAAAATTTTCAAGTTCTTTGTTTTAAGGTTATTTGTTTTTTCTTAAATAACTTAGCCACAAATACTGTTTGCTTGTCCATAAGCATATTGAGGTTCGGATTATTTGTTCTTTGTTTCAACTTTAGATATAAAAAGGTTTACATCTTCATTTCTTTATGGGTAACAAGCTTTCCTTTATTTTCTACTTCTTTAAGTCAAGTTATTGTTCAAAACAATTTCACTTTCTTTTGGGCTTATACTCTCACGTGGCTTATTAGTATTACAACAGCTCTTCAAAGCTTATTAGTGTGTTAGTTTAGTAGATTATTTAGGTTTTGAGTCAGCTTAATTTTTTTAGCTTATTATAGCTTATCTTACATGGTAAAAAGGGCACTGAATATCATTGAAGTCTTATTGGTGACTTAAAGCTTCAGAAGTTTTAGTCAAATAAGTGTTTTGCTAATTTTGGTAATAGTTGTAGTCCTCGTGGCTATAATTATAGATTTTTTTATTGCTTTTTATATGCTTATTCGTTTAGCTTCTTTGGAGCTTATTTGGCCACGGCTCAAAATTTACCTAGCTTATTTGTCCTTGTCATGGCTTATTTCTTGATTAAACTACTTATTTCATCACACGGTTAGACAAAAGGATAGGACAAGTTTGTGTTTGAGAACAAGAAGGGAACAAGACTCCTATTATTTAGGATCTGTGTTTTTGTTTGTTTGTCAAAAAGACAAAAAAATGATAGTACACAGCGGTTTGTCATTTTATTTTCACAGCGGTTTAGTAACACAAATTAGGTAGCGGTTTTGATACATGGTGCTCAGTTTACACTTATCGAGGCTTACTAAAAACAAAGCTCCGCGGTGATTTACTCGTACGGTTTGGTTAATTTTTGACAGCGGTTTGGTAATAAACTTTGCAGCGATTTAGTGATTAGTTAGTGACAGTGGGTTGCTTCATGTCGCAGCGGTTTGCTTAAGAAAACATGTTCGTTTCGAGTAGTTTCGAGTTTTACTGTTTCGACTTCGTCGTTCACATGTCTTAAAACTATACTCATTAAGATCGCGATCCTACGTACATCATCGTAGTGTGTTTATTTTTGCTTAATAATCACTAATCGAATACCCAAACTGAAGATCGAAATGAAATAACCCTACACGTTATTAAATGAGGAAAATACGCATGGAAATATTTTATATTAATTTGAAATTTCATTTTTATACTTTCAACCTTTAAGTTTCCATAATTTCACTCTTAAACCTTAGGTTATTACACCTTATTACTATTAGTGCCTAGTGATAAAACATTCTTTAAATCTTACCTTTATTTGTTCACAGTTTTCATTTTTAGTTATTTTTTATCAAATATTTCAACTTTAGTCCTTAGTTATAACAAAGTTTCATTTTTAACCTTTCCTTAAAAATAAAAAAAACAGTTTTAGTTTTAATCATTTTCACCATTAGTCCCAATTTCAAGTTTTTTATATAACCGTCAATTAAGATTAAGTACCCTAACGTCAATAACAATTTTTTTCGAATAACAAACCACAACAAATCACTTTATCTACTTAAGATTCGTAATTCATTTCACAACAAATTCGATACAATGGAAACAAAAAATGTGCTTGCAATTACATATAAAATGTCAAAAGCAAAAGAGAGATGCATGGCATATTTTTGTTCATTTCATTCACATCTTCAGATTCTTTTTAAATAAGACTTAAAACGCACTCGTATCGAACATGGATTTAAATGGGCATTCATGTCACTCTTTGGTCAAGATAATGATACTTTCACAAGTATGATGCTTCTCAACATAGATCAACTACAAAAGCAACTTGACAAAGACGAATTTCAAAAAGAAGGATCTATGGAAGCCTTTTGGGTGATTAATAAACAATTTCAGATGTTTATCGATTTGCATTTTACTTTGGATTATGACAGGAAAATGACCGACAAGTATTTTGCTGAATACACTGGAATCGAAGTTAAACAATTCAGAGAAACACTACTCTAACACATGGGTAATGTTAAGAAGTCTGTTGCTGAAAGAACATGTCACAAAAGACTGTATGTAACACCCTCATCCAACGGACATTGGATTGCGCAGCGGAATTAGCAATTTGGATGTTACTAAATAGCACAATTCACCAAGACAATAGAAAACGACCCAAAAAAGACGTTTAACAAACACGTGTTCCATTATTAATCATAGTCAAAACGCATTTAGGTCCCCACAGAATTGTAACCACAACCATTACAACATTTGAAAACTATTGATTCAAAAAAAAGCCAATTGTTTTAGAACAACATAAGACATTGTTTTTTAAAGACAAGGAACACACAAGTAGTCTTTCAATAAATCCATCACATGCACGACACCTCCACGCCATCGTTGCCTTCATCCTTGGTTACCTAGGATAAAACATGTTTAAAACGTCAACAACAATGTTGGAGTTGAATTCAACGAGTATATAAAATAATTAATAAGAAATAAACTTTGAACACATAATTAGTTCTCGGGAAAACAAAGCAACGAATGCAATGTATAGCAACTTCTTTTCTTTCACACAATAAGCTCATGACATCGAACGTTAACAATACATATGGCATTTCATATGTTAGTGTGCCCCAAAACAAGGTATTATTGTCATATACCTACTACTTTCTAAATACAAAATGTCTGTTTGACAGGGTGGTCACAAGGATTCAGACCCCGGACAGGGTTGTCAAACCCAATAGATCTATTTAATGCATTAGCGTTCACCTTACAAGGCAATTAACAGTTCATGAAATAAGGAACTTCGACAATAGCTACTTATGCGGAAACAATCTCATAATCGGGTCAAGCATACCATAAAATCTTATGTGTTTGATTTTATAAAACAAACATGCATCCCCCTCGCGGGTTTAAAAAAACTAAAAGATTTAAATGCGAGACTATGAACTCACCTTAAGCAAAAGATCCAATTCAATCAAATCAACAAGCGCAAATAGCTTTACGTCTTAACCGCGACCTATATAATACATATATAGTGGTACATCACTAAAAGTATATTAAATCATATATTACATACTTGTATGTATGTGTGTGTGTGTATATATATATATATATATCACTATTACGTACTCCCTTCTTCCTATTTTAATTGACCTCCAACAAAAAAAGTTTATTTTTTGATAGATTCAATGTATCTGGACGTATATTTATTAAAATAACAAGTTTACCCTATTAAATGAAATAAATGTATGAATTACTTTCCTTACAAAAATGATTGAGATGGGTATTGTTAATCTAATAAATATAAACACCTTAATTAAGAAAGTGGACAAGGTTTTGGGACAAACAAAAATAGTAATTAGGACAATTAAAATGGGACGGAGGGAGTATATACAATCAGATACTATAATCTCCATGTGCGACGCAAAACATTTCACTTTGACGCACTTAACAATATTACAACATTTTCCATAAAGTTTTCATTTTTAGAAAGTTACCGAAAGTAAGGATAATATAATCCGAACTTCATATTTCGTTATCAATTAACTAACATTACAACCCTTTACTCATTATAGACTATATTCAAAAGTTTACGCAAGTTTGACTTTTTAACCAAAATTACCCAAACTTGACTCGGTGGTAAAACGTTCATTATTAAGAGTTACGTGACAATCCACCTAGCGAAACGTAGCTTACGGCGAACACTATCACTTAACATTATCAAAAATAACTTTCAAAAATTTCTCGACTTGCTACGGTTAAGTCAAACTTTTTGGTCAAACTTAGTCAACCCAAAACCTATGAAAACGACATTTTTGACATAATCCGAGTATAAAAATACGCTTAAACTAGTCTATAAAATTACCAAGACCACAAACTTTGTTAATAACCAAAGACACATTCATAGTTCTGGCACTTGAAATGTTTTATATTTTTTCTTAAGCAATAACCATATAACACGCAATATACATAATTTAATCACTACAAAAACATAACTAAAAGCTTACAATGTTATAAGAAAAATCAAATATGGGTTCCCCTTGGTCTTTTGAAATCGGATGAAACCAAAAAAATCAAACAAAACCCTTTTTTAATCAAACAACTTCAATACAACAACAATCTAACTAATTTGAACACACCCTTATACTCAAAAATGGCAAGAACACACCAAAAATCTAACTTCTTCACATTTTAATGCATGTGAGGTTTTATTAGTGGGTTTTGTAGCTCTTGAAATAAGGATTAATAATATTTAATTTGATTGTAATGCATGTTGGTGGTGTCCGATCGAAGATAAGAAGAAAGGAGGGAGGAGAGTTTTTATTTTTGTAAAAATGTTATAAGTGTATGTGTGGTCCTATTTATAGAATTGTAGTTTGGCAATTTGGCAATTCTAGTCCCTCCCCCAAAGGGGGGGGGGGGGACCCCCCCCCCCACACGGGGGTCCCTCTATTCTCAAGTCCTTATAAAACTAATACAAAGTGTTTCTTTTATAAATAGAATCGGCCAAAGACTCGGGTCACACCACGTTAATAAATATTTTAAATCCGTCCCACTAATTTTTCTTTAAAATGTTTAATAAAACGTTAAACCTCGTAAAACACGACTTTTAAACACGTTTTTTATAAAAACTCGGGGAAACGTCATAAAATATAAAAATAACATATTCACGCTCTCGGAGTAACTATATAAATTTTTTGTACTTTCTTAAATACTAAAAACAAATAGAAACTCAAACACGACATGAAATTACCCTATAAATGGAGATTCTCATCAAACCTTATATAGTATAAACGACTATAACTATTTGAGTAGCAAAAATAATTATCTTAGCTCGGGATAGACGTTGACTTGAAACTCGGGTTGTTACATTCTCTCCTCCTTTAGGGAGCGTCGTCCCGATGCTCGGCTCGACTTATCCGCATTCCTCCCTTCTTCCTTACTTGTAAAGAGATGAGGGTACTTTTTCTTAATCTGATCCTCACGTTCCCAAGTAAATTCTAGACCTCTTTGCGAATTCCAACGAACTTTAACAATAGGTATCCTACTTTGCTTAAGTCACTTGACCTCTCTATCAACAATTTCTACTGGCTCTTCAATCATATGCAACTTATCATCAAGTTGAATCTCATCCATCGGAACAACAATATCGCCTTCTGCTAAATATTTCTTAAGATTCGAAACATGAAATGTACCATGAATCCCTTTCAATTCTTCAGGTAACTCCAACGTATAAGCTACAAGAGCAACTCTAGCTATAATCCTAAATGGCCCAATGTAATGTGGACTTAACTTTCCGTGCTTTCCAAAACACACAACGCCCTTCCATGGTGATACCTTGAGCGGTACCATATCATCGACTTTAAATTCCAATGGCTTAGTTCTCTTATCTGCATAACTCATCTGGCGACTACGGGCAGTCAACAAATGGTTCTTAATTTGGACGATCTTCTCGGTCGTATCACGGATTAATTCTGGACTGGTAAGTTGGCTATCCCCAACCTCACTCTAGCATACAGGTGATCTACATTTCCGTCTGTACAAAGCCTCATATGGTGCAGCCTTAATGCTCGCGTGATAACTATTGTTGTATGAGAACTCGACCAATGGCAGATGGCGATCCCAACTACTTCCAAAGTCGATCACATAGGCACGTAACATATCTTCCAGCATTTGTATAGTCCTTTAGCTTTGACCATCAGTTTAAGGGTGGTAATTACTCATATCCAAATTCATCCCCAATGCTTCCTGAAGCGATCTCTAGAATCTTGACGTAAAATGGCTATCTCGATCCGAAATGATCGAAATAGGAACACCATGCCTACACACTATTTCCTTCAGGTAAAGTCGCGTGAGCTTCTCCATACTATTTGTTTTCTTCATCAGTAGGAAATGAGCTGATTTGGTCAGTCGGTCGACAATAACCCAAATCGTATCATACCCACTTGGCGTTCTTGGCAATCCACTCACAAAATACATAGTAATCTTTTCCCACTTCCAAACTGGAATCTCAGGTTGTTGCAGCAACCCAAACGATTTTTGATGCTCAACTTTAACCTTCACACAAGTCAAAAACTTACTAACATACGTGGCAATATCTGCTTTCATATTTGGCCACCAGTACAACGGCTTCAAATCTTGATACATCTTGCCCTATCCCGGATGGATGGAATACTTGGACTTATGTCACTCATGCATAACCAAATCCCTCAATCTATTGAATCGCGGCAACCAAACATGATTTCTAAAACAACGTGTCCTATCAGGGCGAAACTCGAATATTTGCTTAATTAATCTCCCTAAATTTTCTGTCTTCGCGTTCTCTCTTTTCATTGCTTCCTCCTGAGCTTCACGAATCTGCTTTGGTAGATCATTGTGAATAGTCATCATTAAAGCTCGAACACGAAATGGCTTATTCCTTTCCTTCTGACTTAAGGCGTCAGCCACAACATTTGCTTTTCCAGGATGATACCGTATCTCACAATCATAATCACTCAACACCTCAATCCATCTCCGTTGTGTTAAGTTCAGCTATTTCTGATCAAAATAATAATAGCACTTGTTGATCGGTGAAAACCACACACTTCGTTCCATACAAATAATGTCTCCATAATCTAAGAGCAAAAACAACGGCTCCTAACTCCAAATCGTGAGTAGTGTAATTCTCTTCATGGACTTTCAATTGTCTAGAAGCATACGCTATCACCTTCTCTCTTTGCATCAACACGGCTCCATAACCTTTAAGTGATGCGTCACAATACACCACAAAATCTTTCGTTCCCTCGGGCAACGCTAAGATCGGTGCACTACACAACTTCCGCTTCAATGTCTGAAAAGCTTCCTCTTCTTCTTTTCCCCATTCGTATTTCTTATCTTTCTGAGTCAACTTAGTCAGCGGCTTAGAAATCAAAGAAAAACCTTCAATAAACCTCCTATAGTACCCAGCCAATCCAAGAAATTGCCTCACCTCCGTTGGCGTCGTTGGTGCAGCCCAACTCTTAATGGCTTCGATCTTGGCAGGATCAACATGAACACCACTACGATCAATCACATGACCCAGAAATTGTACTGAATCTAGCCAAAAATCACACTTTGAAAACTTGGCGTACAATCTCTCTTTCTTAAGCAGCTCTAAAATAATCTTCAAATGCTTCCCATGCTCTTCTTCGTCCTTGGAATAAACCAAAATATCATCGATGAACACAATGACAAACTTATCAAGATATGGCTTGCATACTCGGTTCATCAAGTCCATAAACACAGCAGGCGCATTAGTCAATCCAAACGGCATCACTTGGAACTCAAAGTGACCATACCGAGTTCTAAATGCAGTAATTGGAATGTCCTCTTCTTTAATGCGTAACTGGTGATATCCTGATCGCAGATCGATCTTAGAATACACGCTCGAACCTTGCAGTTGGTCAATGTGGCACCCCGAAAGAAAATTTTGATCCCTCTTTTCGTTAAGTAAAAATTTTGTACTACAGGTTTGCAAATTTACCGTTAATCTCAATAAGAAGTCATTCTATGATCGTCATGCATTACTCCTGGTCACGAAAAGTTTAATTAGCACACGAATATCACCATTATTGCTCTTGTGTCTAAGAGGATATTTTAGAACTTGTAGCGATGAAACAATATTTATTTTTACAATTGTCAAACGAAGTCATTTACTTAGATTATTTTCATGAAACCATCTACGTTCAATAACCATGCAAACCTTTAAGAGAATTCAAAAGAAATATACACTTAAGAATGCATATAAACCAATATCAGATATATGCACATGCATATATATAAAACCAACTCATAATAATGGCAAAACATCCATCATCACAAATCCTTACACACTACCCTACCCACTTTCTTATTTTGAAAACACCTATCACATGATGCGTCTCAAAACAATCTGATTACCATATTCAAAATTGAAAAGAATAAAATAGTAGAAATTCTTTAATAGTATTAGGAAAGGAAAATAATGACAAAACAGTATTAGAGAACTACACTATGACTCAATAGTAGTATAGGGCCATTCTACGTGCAATATTTCAGTAACTAAGCCAACGATTTAAGTATAAATGATGAACCATGCATGAGCAAATCTATCACAACTAAAATCTGAAAATAAGAAGTAAGCACAATACGGTTTGAGTTTAGGATTTTCATTGGATTCAAGAGTCTAGAGGCGCCGAGTTTAAAAAAAAGGAAGTAACCAAGGGTGGTTCGAACTGTCTCATTACCGCCGCCTTCGCCGTCTAGCAAACTAGGACCTCGATAAGTTGCACTCGTAACTCAACAATTATCATTATTACATCATTTTCTTATAGTCTAACGTATGTCATGATCGAAACACGCCTAGCATTGACAAACTAGACAAGGGCCTTAGTTCGCATGACAAGAGTAACATGACATGCATGGATGACAACCGATGCACGCTCCTGTATACGTGTGCATGACAAGCTTCTTGTATGGCTTTTTATGAAAAATGGAGTCGTAGGCGACCGTCCTAAAATGAACTAGTATGAAAAAACACATCCTTAAAAAATTGAACAACGAACGGGTTTTGGCAAATGATTTAAATATGTGCCGTTGAAAACAAACGTTGGCTCACTAGGGACTAACAAAACACTAGGTGTGACACGGTGAATTGTTTGTATAACTCCTTATTGGGGGTGACCTCGACTGTATCAAGGACACGACCATGTAAACCAAGGTACGAATCACAGAGATCCTTGCTCGTTGTTGGTGCGTCACAGACTCTGTGAAAGCGAGCACACCGTGCTCGTTGGTTCGTACAAATACCCCGTTATACTTAACAAGTAGGTACTAACTGAGACGCACCCCAATGCATGCCGACAACCACAACAGGCTGTTGCCTTGTCGTGGCTGTTGCGATGCAAAGAGATGTGGCCACAGCAGCCGCTTTGTCCATGCTCATGCGCACTCATTTGTCCTCAGGTGTTCGCACCATATTAAAAGACCTAGTAAGCCAAGTATTCAAGTTGGGCACCACGAGGCTTAATGGAAGCATTAGATATGCATATTTTGAGTGAATTAGGAAGAGAAAGAAACCACAACAGTGGTGATAAACCTACTGTTGGGACGCATGGCTAAAAAACAAAAAATGAAAGAGTGTAGGCCATGTGGGTTTTTGGTATTATATATAATGCATGTGATACATCCTACCTCTTACATATAATTCACTTTATTTTAGATAGAGAATAGTATAAATACTTGCATGTTTTGAGCTCTTGAGTTGGCCCAGCCGAACCCAAATGGTTTGGTAAACTCCTTAAAGAGCCAAAAATTATTTTGGTAAGTAGGAAATCTAAAATACTGTTTCGATGACATAGAATTGGTAAACAACGAAACCGAGTTTTATTAAACGTTTAAGGAACGAAGCGCGGTCAATAAAATATATTTAACGCAAAAAATAACTATTAGAACTATTCGGGTTTTAAACGTAATAGTTATAAGAGTCAAAGCGAAAAATTTAAAATATAAAAGGTTAAGCCAATCGATTTAAATTAGCTAATTTGGAAAGTTAATGGTGATTAAAAGAACTAATGAGAAGATTTAATGGTTGAATGTGTAAATTACTTAACCTTGAAAAATAAAAGGGACTAAACTTGCTATTTTTAAAACTCAAGAGTATTAAATGTAAATAAATAAGTTTTTTTTTAATTATTTAAACGAGTCGAACGGACTGTGATGTATAACTCTACAAATTTGTTGACGACAATAAATAGACGTGATAAGGTCATATATAACTATGACTTACACAAACTTTATTTTGTTTTTTCCTAAGATGTAAAACGATTATTTAGCAAGGTTTATGTATAAGAGTAGAGTCGTTTATATTTCCCTAGAGCCAACGGTTTTAATCACCCCCAACTAAATTGAAAACGTAAAACGATAAACGACAAGTGTCCTTGGCGACCCACTTGCATGAACCACTTCATACATTAAGTATTTTTAGAATGTAAACTCAAACTTTGTCATAAATAACTAAGTGGTGTTGACTGAGTCACTATTTGACGCACATTGATCCATTATCAATTCCGAACGATTAACCGACAAGGTGAGTTTTCATAGCCCCTACTTTACTATTTTAAATCATCTTTTGGGGTGAGAACATTGCTTATTTTAACAGTTGAACACAAGTACATTTACTGATTTACTATTAGGTCTAAGTCCCTATTCAACCCAACTTGCTATATTGCCTAAATTATCATGAACCGTTAATTCTTGTAAGCGCGAATGTTATGGATAGATCTATCGGGATTGACATCCCTGTTTTGTACATGGACTGACAATTATCAAGCAAACCCAGTTTCAAATGAGTCCAGTTAACGGATGTCGTGGGTTGAACATCTGCATGGGCTTATCTATGATGAAAAGTTTAACGCTTCGGTGTCATGACTTAGACAAAAGTAAATACTTTTTATTGTGATATATAGGATTACTATATTTCATGTTATCGCTATAAATCTTGTGGTTCATCACTATTATCACACAACAAAACCTATGAACTCACCAACTTTATGTTGACACTTTAGCAATGTTTTTCTCAGGTGTTCTATTTTGTGGAATATAAGGAGTCTGCATTGGTATATTGGCATGTAGAGGTATATCTCTCGTATCAAGTCCTCTTCACGCCATGAAGTCACAATCCCAAATCTAGTCTTCCGCTGCAGTGAAATTTGGGGGTATGATAGATTGGTATCAGAGCCACTTGGTTATAGAGAACTAGGTTGCATTAGTAACTCTAGACTAAAACTGCTCTTTAAGGACATAGACAGAAATACAAACGTAATTATCATTTACTATTTGCTTCCTAAGTTAACAACTGCTTGGCACGATATCATTAAATGACTAAACTACCACTTGTCCGTCATGGAAAACATGTTTCATTAGACTACATATTATCATCCACACATCATTAGAAAACATAATCTTGTGATTACGCATTTTTTGTATCTCCTAGGTGCAAGGAAAGCTACCAATACCCCGCACCAGATAAATTAACCTTATAACAAATATTACGTTACGAAGAGTCATTTACATAATGTTATGGATCTTATCAGAAATTACATCCTTATTATCTCATTTTATGAGAGTTATCTACATAAGCACTTCATGGTACCTTGCTGATCACTCACTCATTTCTTCACTACGCGAGGATTCCTTATAGCGACCCTTGTGAAATATATATATTACTATCTACTATGTCGGTGTACACTTAAAAGTATTTCAAGGTATACAAAAATCTACCATAAATCATGCATCGCGTGAATACACCAATAATTAACGAATGTCACATCGTTGGGAAACTTGACCAACAAATTCATAATGGGAAGAAATTAAAACACGCTCGGTAAAAGTAAGAGAAAATAGTCGCAAATAACAGTCGAGCCTACAGAAAGAAACTGATGACATGAGGGTTTACATTAGCTCCTGAGCCTAGAATAATATAAACCTACGGATATGCATCTATTGTCCGGAGTCCTATCACACTTTTCAGTCATCAGTTTAGGTCTTAAAATAAGGATACGACTGATAACTGTGAATAATCTTCCCAAAAGAACGAGAAACATACCAATGCTTGAATCCAACACTCCTAGACATACCCCCTAGAAATCCCTGCACTATTACAGGATGCATAATCAATCAAAGCATACAATACATCCCTTCTCTCCAAAAATAGACGACGCCCATAAGTTAATCTTTACCCAAATACGAAAAATAAGAAGTAGAAATTCCATTCTATCGTATGCAGGGCGTAACCAAGAGATGTCTCAATCACTTTCTAGCAACGTGCCTGACAACTCCCCAGAACAGGAAGCCGCCACGGAACACTCCATTCCAAGACGACTTGACTCGCCAACCTCTCAAACAGCCCAATTACCTGGACTAGAATTAACTTTGACCCCTGCTACAGGTTGTGAACACTCCTAAGAAATAAATAACCTCAGTGTTCCTGCACTAATATCACAAGCGCCTAGGCCATCTCGAAAGAGAAGTAGATCACCGTCATCGCCATTCTTCCCAGATGCCATTACCTTCTCCGACGGTAAACCAGCATCCGAGACATCAGAACTCAACCCAGAAGATGTGACGGCCAGACTAGAGGACCTGGAAGTAGAAATTGACACTCTTCATGCAGACACCGAAGACAAAGAGCTTCTGATCTCCGAATTGTAGGATTCTCTCGCAGCTGCCGAGAATGAGATCGCAATGTTGCAGATAAGGGTAGCTGATGCCGAGGACAGACGCGCTGAGGATCATGATCAAATTCAGAAAATTTTAGCCCGCCTAGGCCTATAAGAAAAACAGCCAGACTCGCTATAACAATGTATCCCGGCTTGCAAAGAAACATCTAGGCAGAGAAATTAATAAAGACTTGTACCTTACTTTCATGAAATAATAAATTCCGCCCTAAAAAGTTTCTGAGTACATTATATTTGATAAATTTTAGAATTAAATGACAAGCATCTTAATGCACCAATGAAATGACACTATCGAAAATATTGCTAAGTGCAAAACAAGTATACCCATTGCCCAACAGATGGAGAATACAATCATGTGCTCAGTAAACAGAGGTAGGGAAACTATTTCCAATGAACACTATGAAATTTGAAGGATCATTTCGAAAGACCCACACATTGTGCTTCAAACGAAAAACAGTAACCCTCACCAGATTCAATTCTTTCTTGCACTATTCGACATTTTGTCAGTCCGAAATTCTTTTCATTCACAATCAATGAGCGCCTTTTCAATGAAAATAGAATACAGAATGCGTTTAAAGGCTTACCAGGTAATAACCTCGAATTATACCAAGATGCGAGGTGGGGTACATAGCAATATATGATTATAACGGGAAGGGTGAAACAATAAAATACACAACGCGAAAACCTATTCAATCAGATCCATAATATTTATGTTCATAATACAACAAAATGCAAAATATAAGAAATACAACAAAGATGTAAAATGCTAAAATGACAGATGCATCGCCGTATGAGAAGAAGCACATCGGGTAGACAATTTAGGTGTAAATAAGCGATGTGTGAAGATGATCATAACGGGAGTGAAAATATCGATTGGGAATCCTTGAAAATTTGGTAATCGGCAGTTTCGAGGAAGAGGATGAGAAACGTGAAACCGTGAAGTGGGTGATAAATTAAGATGAGGAGTGAGAAAATTGAAACTTAAAAGCTCTAGTAAAAAGGGGTCAGCGTAGTGGGTAGTGAGTTATGCGGCGTAGTGGTTAGGAGTTTGCGAGGAATATTGACTTAAAATATTCACGATGGACATAGTCATGAATAGCAAGAACAATTACGACCAAACCCTAAACTTTCAACAAAAGAAATTATTCGGAATAACTTATACGCTGAGACGATAATTTTACAAACACATAAGATAATACACGTCAACATATGAAACGATATGCGCGTAGCAAGATAAACACACAAAGTGGGTAAAAAAACTTTAAGAGGACCACATGGATGGTAGAAGGTGGCAAAGAAATAATAAGCCACAAATTGGCATATAACATAACATCACTCATCTGATGCTTGGAAGACGCGATGATTTATATACACTATGGGTCTCAGTACCGACCATGCTTACAATCACAAACAAATACCTAAAGGAAAAATGGGATGTCAATGTAAACCTAAAGTATACATAGCTAGATCAACTATGTATAAGTGGGTCGACAAGGATATGCTCAATAGTAGTCGATATGTACATGTGGGATAACAAATTGGAAAGTATGCTCATTTATTCATTCAACACATTCAAGATAATACCCAAAACAACTATGATACGTTAAAGGTACATCATGAGAAATTAACCCTACATAAACGAAACAAAGTTAAAGATGAAACGTCCAATGATTTTCCTGGGGGATTCAGAATCAGATTAATTAAAATGCCCAAGAACAAAACGGTAATACAACCCGCTCGCCTACCGGCGAAAGCTACTTTTTCCAGAAAACTTCCACGCCAATCGCCACAATGACGAGTGGCACAATAAGCCCTAGTATTACAATGATGTACTGGTGATCCTCTTCATGTGGAACACAACCGCGATCAGGGGAACGAGATACGACATTTTAATCAAAGGACGAATGAAAAATTTAAGTAAGAAAACTTATCTTATGTTTTGACAAAGGTGAGAATTAACGAATTATATATAGAGTGGAGGTAACGGTTCGCCACATTTCTAGCCGTTGGAGCCCCACTTGCCACTTTCGTCTTTTCTTAACCCATGCCGCGAATACGACAACTTGAATTCAGGACGAAAGTTTCTGACTTGGAAGGACTGCGACACCCCATAAAATTTAAATCTTATTTCAAACCCTTAAGGTAAAATCAATCACCGAAAAATTTTTGAATTGCTATTTAATCTCATAAAATAATTACTTTGGGAAAAAGTTTACAAATTGATAACACTATCCCTAAACCACTTTATGATACTGTAGAGGGACAGTAATCATGTTCACTCAATTATTCAATTCAGAATTATCACGCAAACACTTTATAATACTGTGTGGAGACAGTAGTCATAATCACTCAATTGTTCCATTCAAAATGTATACTCAAGCACTTTATAACACTGTGGCAAGACAGCAGTCACGAAACAATTTTTTTTTACGAAATATTGTGATACTACAGGAGGCAAATGCATTCATTAGAACTTACTAGACTACTAACATAAAAACCGTTGTGTTACTAAGGTGAAAATACAAGTACATAGTTTAAGGCAACAATGCTTTATTCAAGGCAGTACAACAACATGGTTACAGCAGTTCTCAAATCGTTAATCCGATGACTCGTACTCTGAGTCATATCTCACTACCCCAAATTCTAAAAAGAATTTGTCATCTTCAGCTTGTTTTTGCCTAATTTTCTCCTCTTGTGCTTTTTTGTTCATGGCCTCTTCTTCCAACATTTCTCTTAGAGCTTCTTCATCCATACGGAGTTGATGTAACTCTTTCTCGGTAAGAGAGCAATTAGCTTGTGATGACGAACAATCTATACCTTCGCGTGTACGGTAGGAGTACTTTTCCCGGAGCCAAGCCAACTTAGCACCCATTTGTTTCTCTAACCGTGACGCCTTCCCATACATAGAAAGATGCAGCTTGTGATCATTTCCAGAACTCTCTTTCAAGAAAGTGCAAATCAACGCACGACTCTCTTGAGACATGTCATTGCATTTCTCATAGGCTTTTCTAAGATCGTCTCTGACAGCGCATGAGTCTTCAAACCGAAAGGCTAACTCCAAAAGCGCATCCTGACGACCCTTGTCTTCGTTAATTAATCTTTGCACCAAGGCTTCAATTTCGGAGTCGGTATGGGGAAGCGAATAGGCCATTCAAAATATTTTTACCATGTAGTAGGATTTAAGTTTGGAAATTTGAGAGAAATGAGGTGGTATTTATAAGACAAAAAGGGGAAGGGAAATAATTTAAATTTTGTTATTTACTTCAACGGATATATTCCCAACATTTTGTAGTATTGGCTCGTTCCGATAATGAGACATTCACTAAGGAATACGGGAGGGTCAATTCAAGTTGAAATGTCTACATCCCTCCACCCCAAACGGCACCCTCTGTGATAGAAAATTCCCTAACACATCATAGGAGGATTAAAACAAATTTCTACACCCTTGCATCAACACAATACTAGAAAGTCACTCATATCATGGACCGTGAGGTCAAGCAACTCAAACGAAGTGGTATGCCTATCGTTAAAAGACCGTTGGAATGTACGTAGAGGTCCAGAACACACGCGAAAACGTGAAGACCAGCTCAAGAACAAATACCCCCACTTGTTTGCAAATCTACGATCTTTTATAACGCCTTGATTTCAGGACGAAATCTTCTAACCTGGGGATACTGTGACACTCCGTAAAAATTTAGAGTTCTCTTTTCCTTTAAGAACAATTATGTATCACAAAATTTACAAAATTTACCGTTAATCTCAAAAGAAAGTTATTCTATAAATAACTTGCATCACTTCGTGTTATAGAGGGTCTAAATAGCACGCAAATATTTCTATTTCTATTTTTGTGTCTAAAGAGATATTTTAGACTTATAGCGGTGAAATCATATTTATTTCACATTTTGTGAATCGAAATCATTTACTTATATTATTTTTATGAAAACGTCTTTACTCAAAATAAATACCCGTACCCATGTCAATACCCAAGGTTTTCCCTATAAAGACTTTATCTCAGTACACTATCCATCTCAAAATTTAGGCATAACAATTTAAGAGCTATGGCAACCCGTAACCAAATTCAAAATACAAGATAAAAACATCATCATATATATTCCTTACACAATTACCCCACGTATTTCATTTCTTTTCTAAACCTTCACATGTTATATGTCCCAACACCTGATAAAAATATCAAAGGCCAAGAATAGTGTCATAAAGTACCAATGATGATCAATAGTATTAGAAAGTATCACTATTGTCCAATAGCGTGTATAATATAATTTCACATGCTTTTTGAAAATTTCCAGTAACCAAACAAGTATTTTGGGTATAAATAAGAACCATGCATGTACACTTCTAACACAACTAAATTTTGAAAATAAGAAGTAAATAATACAGTTGGAGTTAAGGTTTTTGTTGGGTTCGAGAGTCTAGAAGCGTCGAGTTTAAAAAGGGGTGGTAACCAAGGGTGGTTCGAGCTCCTCAATTCCTCCATTTCTCCTCATCGTATGTCAAACTTGGACCTCGGTAAGTTACCCTCGTAGTTTAACGTCCATCATCATTATATCATTTAACTCGTAGGCTAACGAACCTTAGCTTTGTATGGCAAGTATACAACGCACGGGGTACGACCCATGTATACCCCTTGGGTGCGTACGCATGCCAAGCCCCTCATCGTGCCATTCACGGAATGTTTGTGCATAGAGGGAAAACGAGAGTAAAACACGTCGTTCATGGGAACGAATATCAAACCAAGGAATTTTTAGGAAAACTTTGAAACATGTACGTAAACGTTGGTTCACTAGGGATGAATGAGTGATAGGTTACACGTTATTTGCACGCCTTTAGCACGTGTCGACCTTGGCATGTACCTGGACATAGCCAACTAGCATGCGACGAATCACAGCGAGCCGTTGGCTCACTGTTGGAACGTCGCAGCCCTAGAGAAACCGAGCAAGGGTGTGCTCGTTGGTTTATAACGAGACCTTATAATACTCGACACTAATTGGCATCATGAGACATATTAAAATGCATGGTAATACACCATAAAAGGGTGCTGCCACAGCAGCAGCTGTTGAGCCTGCTCAAGCGCATAAATCGACCTTGTGTCTCGACATTGTTTACCTCGTGGCTGTACGTATTGACCGGATCATGCAAGTTTAATGGAAAAGGGTTAACTAAACATGATGTAGGGTGCATATCATGGGAAAAAGAAGACCACAACAGTGGTTACTAACCTCACTATTGGTTGGCAAAAAAAACAAAAGAAAGGGTGGCAGACCAGGGGGTCGGTTCATGTATTTACAAAGAGCAATAATGCATGAAATTCTTCGATTTAAAAAAAACTTACACATTAGGAGTGTTAAAACTTGCATGTTTTCGAGTTTATGGGTCGTCCCAGCCGAGACCCAAACGGGTCGACAACTCGTTAGCGAAACAAGACCAATTCGATAGCTGGAAAAATATAAACAACATTTTTATGATAAACTCGAAATAGTGACAACGAAATTGAACTTTTAAACGAGTAAATGAACCTAACGCTGTCTATATAATTTATTTGACACTAAAAAAATATTTTAAAAACTTATTCGGGTTTTAAACGTAAAAGTTATAAGATTTAAAGCGTAATATTTGGAATATAAAAGTTAAATATTGGATACAATACTATTTTGGAAAAGATTAAGGGATTAAAAGAGATAACCCGAACACT
>BQNB010014999.1:2231-19138 GCA_026074375.1 Tanacetum coccineum
ACTGAAGAGTCTGTTAGGAGGCAACTCCAATTAGCAGATGCTTCAGGGATTAACATGTTGCAAAATGAAGAGATTTTTGAAGGATTACAAAATATTGGGTATTTAACTGACAGAACTTTTACATTTTGGAAAAGTCAGTTTACACCCCAATGGAGATTTTTAATCCATCACATTCTTCATTGTATAAGCTCCAAAAGTGGAGGATGGGATCAATTTGGTAGCAACATTGCCACCGCTTTGATCTGTCTTTCCACTGGAAGAGACTTTAACTTTTCAAAACTTATCTTTGATGGAATGATCTCAAATTTAAAAGGCAAATCAAAGTTTTTAATGTACCCTCGTTTTCTTCAAATGATTTTGAATATACAAACTGAAAACAAAAACCTTTTTGTGTCTGTATTGTTAACCAAAAAGATTTTTGGAAATATGAAAAGAAGTTTTCAAGGGATAAATAGACCATTGTTGCCTGCTATGCTAACCATTGATGCAGGTCAACCTCAACCAAGTGCTGCTCCAACACCATCTCAGTCTATACCAACTCCTACACCATCTCATGTACAAATCCCTACTCCACCTACAGTATCAATTACTCCATCAACACAACCACCTCCCACTGTAACTCACTCTGTACAACCACCTCCTCAACCATCAAGTGTACAACCAACAGCTACAACACCTCCAACTCAACCTGTACAAACAACATCACCTCCACCAGTCTCTACCATTCCTGACATTCAACCAACTTTTCCACCATCTCCTCAAATTCCATCACCTTCATATCATGATACAGAAGGTCCATCATTTGAACCTTCTTATCATATGTCTCCACCACCTTCACATGAACCTGAGATTCAAGCATCTAGATCTAGTGAAGAAAGTGAGCAACTTAGGAACCTGATGGATATTGTACCTAGGCTGGAGTCAAGAGTAAAATCTTTGGAAAAGGAACTGAGTGAAACTAAGCAGACTCTTGGAACAGCAATCTTGCAGCTGATAGAGAAAGTCAAAAAGCTAGAAAACAAGTTGAGGAAGAAGAGGAAAAGTAAAGAAGCTAAGGATGCAGAGGGTCAGGATCAAGAAGTTCCTTTTGAAACAGATCAAGGTGATACATTTGTTACTCCTGAAAAGAGCAAGGGTTCAGGGGAGGCTCAAGAAGAACAAATAAGTCCTTCCACTTTAGAGGCTGCACAGATCTTAACAATTGTAGCTTCAGAAGGGTTTAAGGGATCACAAGCACCTCTTGGTAGCAAGATTTACAAAAGAAAATCAAAGTCTACAAAAACTCCTACCAAAATTCTTCATTTTGAAGAACCTGATTCAGCTCAAGTTAATACTGCTCAAGTTAATACTGCTGAACTTAATCCTGATAGTACACCTTCAGCTCAAGTTAATACTGGTGAAGTTAATGCTGCTGAAGTTAATACTGGTGAGGCAGAAAGGGTTCAAAGGAGAAAAGGAAAGGAGCCAATGACTGAAGAGGACCTTCAAGCTGAAGTTCAAGCATCAAAGACATCAAAAGAGCTTCAAGAGTTAGCAGATTTAGAGGAAGCTAAAAGAGTGCAAGCTGAAATGGATGTTGAAACACAAAGACAAATTGATCTTGATGCACTTCTAGCTAGAAGATTGGTAGAGCAAGAGGAAGAAGCTGCACAAGTAGCACTTGCAACTGAATTTGATTACATTCAAGCAAGATTAAATGCAGATCAGATTCTTGCAGAAAAGCTTCAACAAGAAGAAAGGGAGCAATATTCTATTGAGGAAAGAGCAAAGTTCCTACATGACACAATTGCTGCCCAAAGGAAGTTTCTTGCAGAACAAAGGTATGCTGCTCTCAGAAACAAGCCACCAACAATATCTCAGCTTAGAAATCAGATGATCACTTATCTGAAACATGTCGCAAACAAGAAGCATGCTGAGTTAAAGTCTAAGTCATTTGAGGAGATTCAAGTACTGTATGAGAGATACAAGAAGCAAGATCAGACTTTTGTGGCTATTGGATCTGAAGAAGATGAGAGAGCAATTAAAAAGATTAATGAGAAAGATGCTGATAAAGAGGAAGAAAAGAAGGATGAATCAGTTCATGAGGAAGTTCAAGAGGAAGAAGGAGCAAAGAAAAGGAAGTTAGGTACAAGGAGGAAGTTAAAAGCAAAAAGGAGAAAGCATGGCTCTAGTCTCACAAGAGAAGATGATGATTTGAAGATATGCTTGCATATATCTCCTGATGAGGACAAAGTGATTGATGTTGAGAGTCTTGATCATCAATATCCCATTATTGAATGGCAATCATTTTTTCTTACAACTAAACCTCAACATGATCAAACCAAACCTGATGAAGATATATATCTGAATAAGGTAACAAGGAGTAATGGTCATCAGAGATTCTTTCGCACCTTAATGGGAGTTTTATCGATTTTGGACAGAGAAGATTTGAAAGTTATTTATGAGCTAGTCATGGAAGAATATAAAGATAGGCTTCCTGAAGGATTTGACAGGATGCTTTGGGGAGATCTGATGATTATGTTTAATCAAGGTGATACGGCTGACTTTTGGGATACACAGCAAGACTGGAAGCTTATCAGCTGGAAACTACATAGTTCCTCAGGAGTACATACTATTATGACAAGTACTGGACTTGTTTTTCATATGCTTGTGGAAAGCAAATATCCTCTGACAAAGGAAGTACTTTCACAAATGCTGGAATTGAAGCTAGAAACTGAAGAAGAAAGCTCTATGGCTTTGGAGCTGATCAAGTTTGTGAGACACCAATTGGAAGAATTTGAAGATTCTAATGATGATGACACAGTCACATCTACTCATGAAGATGAAGAAAGGGTTTGAGTGTTGGCTAACCACCACACAACAAATGGTCCTTGGTTCACCATGTCTAACAGACATAAGAACTAACTAGTCCAAGAGCAAACGGCTGCTTGGTAAAGACCTATCAAATCCGTTCCATGGTTGACAATTTACCAAAAATTGTATGGTATTCTATGCACCATAGTATTTATACTAAAGCATGACTAGCCCTGAGCAAACGGCTACAGGTAAAGGCATATCAAATCCGTTGATGGCTGTAATGGTTTGCCAAAAATCATATGGTATTCAACTCACCAATGTTTCAAGTACTGAGAGTTGAAATGGTTTTCAGTTGACCATGGACATACACCTTTCTGGTGGCCAAAGAACTGACTACTCCAGAGTTAATGGCTAACTGGTAAAGAGACATCAAATCCATTTACATTTTCAATGATTCACCTCTCACAGGAGTTAACACACCTGGAAGTGATGAGAATAGACTGAAACTTTATGTTTTGATGTACAACATTGTCAAGGTTGCTGATACAAGAGTTAAAGACTAGTTGCTGTCAAGATTTGAAGACATAAAGACTTATTATTTTGAAGACAGAAGTTTAAGACAATCCTCTAAAAGCCCAAGAAGAAGCTTAAAGTATTTAAAGATCAAGAATATTCTGAAGGAACTTGAAGTTCATGCATGAAGATCAAGTTAGGGGAGGATTGTTAGGAAAATATTGTAAACGGACTTAATACTGTTAGTATTAAAGTTAAGTCTGTTAGTTATAGTTAGTACTGATAAGGATAGTTAGTACTGTTAGTAATAGAAGTTAAGTCTGGTAGAGCAAGTTAAGTCTGCCAGCTTTAACTTAGGTCTGGCAGTATTAAAGTTAATACTGTTATGTCAAATAGTTAAGTCTGGTTGTAATTATAGTAATAGTTATCTCTTAGCGTTATTCTAGGAAGAGATAAGCATTATCTCTTAACGCGTTTAGGGTTCCTTAATCTTATAAAAGGAACGTAGAATAGTATTGTAAACAGATATGTGTTGATTGATCGTTCACAATCAAATAGTAATAGTAATAGCAAGTTTAGCATTTTGTTCTTGTGTTCATCTTGGTATAGATATTGATATTCCGCGTCAATATTTGTATTCTCGGTTATTGTCTCTCATAGTTTCTTTGGATTTATTCAGAGAACTATAAGTCGTTTAAGGCTCATTGAGATCCTGTTGATAAGGACCTACAAAGAATCTGACAAGGAGAGTGTCCCAAAGAAAGGTAAGAAAAAAATGACAAAGAAGATCAAGAAAGAAGAATCTGACGAGGAGAGTGTCTCGAAAAAAGGTAAGAAAAAAGAGAAACAGCTAACGCATGAACAAGCTGCACATGAAGAGTATCTCTTAACTTTTCCTTCTTTTCGTGCAAGGACAACTCCTTCTTCCCTTTTTTCTGCTATAAAAAAACTCAAGAGTTGACATTTTGAGGTTTTTGACGGATATAAGTTTTAGTTCTCTACACAATGTTTCGATAGACCAACTCCCATCGAAGTTGGGATGGTTTGTTGTGTCCAAGTTTAAAAATTACATGTTGAGCTTGGATACTGGTGATAAAATTAAGGTAACCCGTCAGAAAATTCATGATATGTTAGGTGTTCCTGTTGGCGGTTACTCATTGTTTGACTTGGATGAAAGAGAAGCTGACCATGAGTTTGTAAAGTTGTGGGTTGGTCAATTTCATCATGTAGAATTGAGGGATCTCTGAGTTAATGATGTTGCTCGGAAGTTGGTTGCTGCTAAAGAAATTGACTTTCTTTTCAAAGTTAACTTTCTTACATTGTTTACGAATACGGTGGGTAAGGCTGACGGGTTGAAGGGGCAGATATGTTTGGATGTGGTCAGACGCCTCTGTGAAGATTCTGTAATTTTAGATATTGATTGGTGCGGATATATTTATGACTGTCTTCAAGACAGTAAACTCCCGCCAGGAACTAATTATTACCTTGGTCCATTAACATTCCTTATTGTAAGTTTCTAAATTCCACTAAATGATCTTTTTCATGTTTATAAATTCAGCTAATTTTTGTTTTTTTTCTTTTTCTTATCAACTGTTGTATTTAGATTCGACCAAGTTTGATAGATTTCCTGTTGTTCGCACACGTCCGGCTATCAGAAATTGGTCAACATACTTGATGAAACAAAGGTATGAGTTAGAACTTAAAGGTCGTGTGTTGGGGCTTTTAGATCTTCATGTTGAATGGACCGAAGCTGAGGTGCAAGAGGCTGAAGGTTTTATTGCTTCTTTAGAAATTTCCGAGAAAGAGGTATGTGGTTAGACTGCCTTCAAACATGAATCACATCATGTTCAGAGTGAATCACATGAGATCCTGTCTGATCTCATGTGATTCACTTTGAATCTCATGTGATTCAAACATTAATCACATGAGATTCAGATTGAATCACATAAGATCCTGTCAGATCTAATGTGATTCACTTTGAATCTCATGTGATTCAAACATTAATCTCATAAGATCTTGTAATTCAACTTAGCAATAGCCATTGTTTAATGAGTAATAGCCATTGCAAATTGTTTAATGAGAATGACTGGTCTTATGATTTCATGAGTAATAGCCTTTGTTTAATGAGTAATAGCCATTAAAAGGTGTCATTGTTAAGAAAAGCCATTGTTTAATAGTGATGAAGTATGCGTTGTTCTGTAAGCTTCTACATTGTTTAACGAGTAATAGCCATTGAATCACCTTTCATAGTAACGCTGTTGCAAATTGTTTAATAAGTAATACCCATTGTTTACTGATCTCATGTCTAACTACAGGATTTCTTTTTAAAAATACATGATCTCATTAAAAAAGCTGAAGAAAAGCTTTCTTTAATTTGTGCCGAAAGAGTTATGCTTGAAGATTATATGCGGAAAGCTAGTTTAAAGTGTCCTGGTGATGGGAAGTTTGTTGCTCTTCATGAAAAGTATGTCAATCTTTTTAAAGATCCGATATCATTCAAAGATGATGGAAATGGGGATAATGTTGGTGATGAGAATGGGGATGATGATGATGGTAATCTGGATGAAGAAGATGTGAATGAGGGTGATAAAGATCCAAATGGGAGCAATCCAAGTTTTGGTTTTAGCAAGATCAGTTTAGAGGATTTTGGCAATGATAGGGGTCCAGCTGAAAAAGATAAAGTTGTTGAAGGAAATCCAACTGAACAAGAAACCGTTGTTGAAGGAAATCAAGATGAAGAATGTGAAATCATGAGTACACCCGAGAATTTTACAATGGTTAGACAAAAATGTGGATTTAGTTGGGGAGGTGATTGATTCTATAACTGCTGAGTACTTTTACGTAATATTCTTACTCTACAGTTTTTTGCCTATTTCGTAAAATTTATTTATTTTTAATATTCTTTTTTTTCAGGGTGATTTATTTGGTGATAATTCGGCGACACTGGAATTAATGAATCAAGAGATTACTCTTGAGAAACTGCCTACCCAAAAAGCAAGTCCCTGTCCCAAAAAAAGAGCTGTGAAACCTTCTTCTTACCTCTTATCCCCCTATATGAACAAGAAAACAAAAGTTGTTCCCAAAATTACAAGGCTGGAATTTATTCTTGGGAACAGCTTGTTTGCTATGCAGGGTGACAAGATGTAAGTTAATCATATTTTTTATTATTTTTTTGTGATGATTCATGGTGATTTTTTTGTGATGATTCAGGGTGATTTAGAGTAAATCACATGAGATTCACTCTGAATCTCATGTGATTTACTCTTAATCTCATGCGATTCACTCTGAATCTTATGTGATTCACTTTGAATCTCATGTAATTCAAATCATTTGAGTCATATGAGATTCATTGATTCTGAATCTCATGTGATTCATTGATTCTGAATCACATGAGATTTTGTCTAGTATTTGTTATTCTAAGCCAAGTCTTTTTTATATATTTACACTATGTACTTGTTTTTCATATAGTGAGAATGTTTTTAAGCTCATTTTGGAAAGTTCATTGTATTTGGAGTTCGTTTGAATTTGGAAACTTTAGCACCTGGTTTGTGGCTTGATGCGAATGTAATCGACTGTTGGGGTGCAGTTCTTAATCATGAAGAGAGTTTTCGAGCTGTTGAATTAAAATCAAAGCACTTTTTTCAACCGGTTGTATTGTAAGTGTTATAAATTTATAAATTTTATACAAGTATTTTGTTTTTTTGATGATACTTAATATAATATATAATACAGTCAAAATCAATGTTTGATGGAACCTTGGCTTCTTTTGATGCTAAATGGGAAAGCTTTTCTAACCAAGTTAACGCTCAGTTTAAAGGCAACAAAGGTGGTTTAGCTCTTGGAGGCGTTGACTTGGTAATTTTTTTTACATCTGATTATCTTTTGATTATTTTTTGTGATGATTCGGGGTGATTTTGTTTGGAATCACATGTGATTCACTCTGAATCTCATGAGATTCACTCTTAATCTTATGAGATTCACTCTGATTCACTTTGATTATTATATTAAGTTTTTTTGTTTTATTTAAAACAGGTGTTTTTTCCAATTTGCAAGTCCGACCATTTTTATGTGGTTGTCTTCAGTCTTACCAAAACAACCGTGATGACTATACTTGATAACAGTCCAGGAACATATGATTCAAAATATAAAGAAGTTTGTAATCTTCTTGTAAGTATTTTATCATCTCCATTTAATTCTTTTTCACACAATATCACATTTGATTTGCCAATATCACATTTATTTTTCTTTTTGGTGTAGAAAAAGTTGTTTGCTCGGCACTTGAAGCAATATGGTCACATTAGGCATACTCAGGTTGCTAGAGTGAAGCATACAATCCCAAAACCGAAGTGGAAGACTAAGGAGAATTTTCATGATTTTGGAATTTTCACCATGCTCCATATGGAAACTTTTGATGGTGGACCTGCTTCAAATTTGGATTGTGGGCTTCCTGTGGAGTCGCAGTTACAGCGTGATATGCTAAGGCGACTAAGATTTAAGTTCGCCACAAAGATATTGTTCGCACGAAGAATTTTGCATGAGATCAAAGTGCATGCCCGAGAAGATGCTGAACTAGCAAAAGGCGTTTGACAAACAATCTGTTGAAAGATGGCGATAATCGTTGATGCATTCAAGAAAAGGGAGGAACATGATTGCATCTAACTTGAGTTGCAGTTTTGGTAGTTTGATTATGATAGAACTTTTGTTGTGTTGCAGTAACTCTGTTTCTTTTGTTGTGTTCAGTAGTCTGATTATGGTAGTCTGATTATGGTAGAACTAATCTGGAGTAGTCTGAGAATGGTAGAACTTTTTAACTAGTGGATATAGTAATATCAGTTTAGTTCAGTTTTTTGGAATCTATCATTTTATGTTGTTTTTTATTTAGTTATAGCAGTACCTATCTCAAGAGATAGGTACTGAATCACAAAGGATTGAAAATAATCACATAAGATTCATAGAGAATCACATGTGATTGATATGAAGAATCACAAGAGATTCATCTGGAATCACCAGAGATTCAGCTGGAATCACATTGGTTCAAGTTTTTATTAATTTTTTTGTTGTGTTTTAGTAACAAATATACAAGTAAACATAGAATTCAAGTAAAGAACAATTATTCAAATATTTAAGTAATTGTTAGACTGCCTTCAAACATGAATCACATGAGATTCAGAGTGAATCAGATGTGATCCATAGTGATTCACTCTGAATCTCATGTGATTCAGAGTGAATCTCATGAGATTCAGAGTGAATCAGATGAGATCCATAGTGAATCACATGTCTAACTACAGTTATACTTTTGGTGAAATACAGGATTTATTCAAATATTTAAGTAACTAAAAGAATTCAAATATGAAACAAGAATAATTCCAGAAGTATTTGAACAAGATCTTATAAGTACGTGAAATATTCAAGTAACTAAAAAGTGTTCAAACATCAATAACTGGTGTCGCCTTCCTTTTTTTGCCTTTGGATTCAGTGGACAAGTTGTTTTGGTATGTTCGTTTGTCTTCTCTTTACAAAAGCCACAAACCCTTAATTTTTTCTTTCCAACTTTAAGTGCTTTTTCTCTTTCACTCTTTAAACGTTCTCCTTTCTTCAAATGTTCTCCTTTGTTCACAGCCTTTGTTGGATTTTGCACAGCAATTTGATTGGGTTTTGTTATTGAAAAAATACCACCAATCACATCTCCTGTATTTCTTGAAGGGGGATTCGGCATATCAGCTTTCACTTCATCCAAGAGTATTTTCAATTTTTCTACATAAGCGCCCATCTTTCCTTCATCTTTGCTCAACAAGAATAAACTATCGTCTACCAAAAAATTTGCCTCATTTGTAAGTCTTTCAATTGTTAAATTTTTTTCCCCATATTTGTTTCTTTGTCTTCTCAGGTTGGGGGGTATTATGTCCCTTGTCCAACGCCTCAAAATGTATGCTTTAATAATACATTAATATCACGATATACTTGAACACACAGAATTATGTGTCGTACATAGAAACCTGTATCGGAAGAAAATATTCTACAAGAACATACCTGCTAAACCTTCTTCATAATTCGTAATACCTTTTCTCACAAAACACAGTAATAAGAATGTGATAAAATTAATCAGATTAGAAAATAGGTATGTTATTTTTCAATATGAATCACATGAGATTCCACAGAAATCACTTGGGATTTCTGTGATTCAATGTAAATCTTATGAGATTCCACAGAATCACATGAGATTCCATGGAAATCTCATGTGATTCAATACCAATCTCATGAGATTCCACATAATCACATGAGATCCAATAGAAATCTCATGTGATTCAATACCAATCACAGGAAATCTTCATTAGATTCAATTTCAATTGGCAATCTCATAGAAATTTCATGAGATTCATTTAAAGTTTTATTAAAAACAAATAAAGACTTACCTTATAGTCTCTCGCTGTTTCTCCCACTGTTTCAGTTTTCTTCTCTTGTTCTTTTCCCTTTTTTGTAAAAAAGTGATCTATTATCATTCGGCTTCTTGTCTCTAATAATGACAGTTTCACAACCTTCATCTATTTTTAAATCTTGTATCGTACAATTCCAACAACCTTCGTTTATTTCCGTTTGAACAAGCAAAAATATCGTCCTAGTATATACTCGTGTTGCATGAAGTTCAATTGCCAATTTTGTCTCACACCACGTTAGAGCTCTTCAATTGTTTTGAAGTCTAATGCCTCTTGTCTATACCTTTGCCTTTCTGTTGCTAATTCATATGACATCATGAAACAAACAAGTGTTGCCCCAGGGCTTGTGAAACTTTTGAAGAATAAGTTTTCACTTTCAGACCTTGAAGTGGTCCTCATCAATCCATATAATGGAGAGTCAATAAATTAAGCTGGAATCAAAATTTCTCGAAGATTAAACATTTTTGATAACCATTTGTGACTTTGCAAAACAAAATCTTCAATCAATTCAGACCATTTCTCTTCAAACTTTAATGGTTCAATGAACATATTCCAAACAATCTTATCAAAACGTTCTTTGAAATTTGTTTCATCATATATTTCTTTACAAATCTGTTTTCGAATAAAAGATTATAATTAGTTAAATCAAAGGAGATACAAAGATGAATCAAATGAGATTCAGAATTAATCACATGAGATACTATCTGATCTCATGTGATTCACTTTGAATCTCATGAGATTCACTTTGAATCTCATGAGATTCAAACATTAATCTCATGATATCCATAGTAAATCACATGAGATCCAGTGATTCAAAACTCGATCACATAAGATTCAGGTTTAAGATTTATGTGAAAAAAATACCTTTGATGGAATTTTTTAAATGATATGCCACATGCAAAGTCTGTGTTTGGCTTTCTTAAAAACGTCTTCGATAGCTCTTTTCATGGCTCCATCTTGATCGGTCATAATCATTGTTGGTTCATAAGAGAAAGCGGTCATGAATGCATTTAGCAGCCACGTGTAAGATTTTGTATCTTCATGTAAAAGCATTCCCGAACCAAGAGTGACACATTTTCCGTGATTATCGATGCCCCTATGAATGGTACAAACTACATTGGGGTTTATGTACCTATATAAAAATCATTTTGTTAGTACTTGTGATAGCAGAAGAATCACATGAGATTCCAGAAGAATCACTTGAGATTCAAGTAGAATCACGTGATATTCAAGTGGAATCTCATGAGATTAAAGTGAAATCTCAAGAGATTCAAATGGATCCAGAAGAACGCACTAGAGATTCCAAAAGAATCACTTGAGATTAAAGTAGAATCACATGAGATTCAAAGTGGAATCTCAAGAGATTCAAAGGGATTCCAGTAGAATCACTTGAGTATCAAGTAGAATCACATGAGATTCAAGTGGAATCTCATGAGATTAAAGTGGAATCTCAAGAGATTCAAGTGGAATATCACGAGATTCCTAAACTAAGCCTAATTATAAATCTAAACACAATGATTCACTTACTTGTTGTTGTTGAAGGTTGCATCAAAAGATACTATGTCTCCAAACTCTTTGTAGTTACATTTGGCAACTTCATCAGCCCAAAACATGGCAACCAACTCACTCTTTTCTACCCTATACTGAAATGTAAAGTTCGGCACATACATTTTTCTATTTTCCATTTTGTTTATAAGCATTTGTGTGTCACTTTCACCTATAAAGACATTAGCATCCCTTTGATGATTCTTAAAATCACCGGTTGTCCCATGAACATATTCATACCCGCCTTTCATGCTACATAACAAGTTGTGTGCATGTGTCACACCAATTTTATTTGTTGCAGCTTTGACAACAAACATTTTTTCTGATTGATTCATCTTTCTTTGTTTCTTTGTAAAGTGTTTGTACTCTTTTGGGATAAGCATGTGATTGTGTTTGGGTTGAAATTGCTCTAACTTATATCTTCCATTAACAGTATTCCTAACTAATCTTATACGAGCTTTGCAACCTGTTACATGAGTTGTTGTATTCCTTTTTTGTTTGTCATTATATTCGAGATCAAGAGTGTCAACATTAATACCTTTTGGAACACCTTCTTTGTTACAATAGATGTACTTATATTGTACCGCTCCTGATTTTGCCAACCTTTGCCCTCCTTTTTTAATTTCAAAACCAGTCATTTCAGCGTATTTCGTATACATATCTAAAGCTTCATCTATTGTATCATAGTAGGTCCCTTCAACTGGTATAGGAATTCCTTCTATATGAGGCTCCCAATAAATTGATCCACCAGGTGTCTCATTCTGCTCGTATAAAGTAGGTCTTGGTGTTCTCATACATTCTGTATATAAAAAAAAGAATGACATTAGATTTATAATAATATCACATTTGAATCTCATGAGATTCAGAGTGAATCTCATTTGATTTACAATAATATCACATTTGAATCTCATGAGATTCAGAGTAATCTCAAGAAATCATATCCAAATCCAAATGTGATTCTGACATAAACGCATGTGATTTCTATGTAATCTCATGTAGGATTTCTAATGGAATCTCATGTTATTTTTAGAAATCTCTAAGAGACTTACTGACATAATCTCATGGGATACCTAACAAGTCTCCATGTGATTCTCTCAAAATCTCATGTGATTCCATAAAATTCTCATGTAACTTTTCTCTTCCATAAAAATCTCATGTCATCCACCAGTATACTCAAAATCACTGTTATGTAAATGTACATGTGATTCCATACATGGAATCACATGTGATTTCATATAACAATCTCACGGTGATCATGTATTCCATTTGAGTATTCACTAGTATCAAACAAATACAAACACACGTTTTTCACTTAAGAACAATACCAAATCTCGTGTGATTTATATTCCATAACCAAAACAATTTGAAAGCAAATCACATGAGATTAATCTCTTACGTGTAAACTGTCTTCCATAACCGTATTTAGGATCTACAACATCTGAACAAACATCATCTCATCTAAACAGAAAAAATGTACCTCATTCTCATTTGAATAATATCTTTACATTAAGACGTTCAATTTATTTATAACTACATTATCTTCATCCAGTTTATCTGGAGACGACGACAGACGATGATTCACCACAGACGACACACACACACACACAAACGACTTAGCTACAAATTTCCGGTGATTTAAGAGAGTTTTTAATAGCGATTACTGTGATAGAATGATATTTTTCAGCTCTTAGGTGATCTTGGAGCTTTTGAATGAAGTACGCGTCCAAATGAGTTTGTCTAGGGTTCCGGCGAGTGCATATGCACACCGCCGATGTGTGTGTTTTTTTGAGGAGAGAGAAAAAAATAAAAAAATAAGAGGTAAGTTGTTTTTTTATTTATATATGGTTGAGGGAGTGAATAATAACCATTGGATGTAAATGAAACGGAGGGCCAAGATCAAATGATTTGTTCTTTTTTTGACCTTATTTTTTGAGGATCTTGTCTCGTAGTAGATAATCATGAACAAAACACAACATATGTAAAAAGTGATTCGATGAAGAAAAATAAAATAACGCGATAGTTATTTTATTTTAAAATAGCTTTGTAAAAGGATTCCTCTTAATCAAATCTTTACAAAGCTTTTTGTTCCATCAAGAAAACCAATCTTTTTATAATTTTTTTTGAATGGTTGGGTTAGTACTTAGTGGGAATCCACTCTCATTCGTTTACAGGAAGAACCCACCATAAAGAGAATCGAACTTGAGACCTCTCATATGTGAAAGAGCCGCCTGACCAATTTTACTAGACAGACGTCGGCCAATCTTTTTAAAATTATATATAAAAGTATTTATTATCTTCCCCTATTTTTTCTCAATAGAAAAAATTGACTTAGATTTGTTTTATGATATGCAAAAAAAACTTTTGTTATACAAATGATCTATCCTTTTATATTTAATGTATCAAATCTTTGGAAAAGCTTTTCGAATACATTTTTCTTATACAATGAGTTATTTTAATGTATAGTATGGTGTGAGATGATATTGCTTTATCTCATTTAGTCAAATAGTTAAGGACATTGGAATGTTTGTCGCTCTCTCCTCGGCTTAGCGTGCGGACAGGAGCGTAGAGGGCCTAAGTTAGTTTTGAAGGGGGAAGCAAGGAGAATGTTTAATTGGTGTGTGGGGCGTTTGTGAGGTGTCGGGATTACTTTCCGCACAAATGATGTCGTGTCTTGGAACTGTGGCGGTTACGATGGGGCAGTTATTGGGGGTGTGGGGGTCGTCGCCTATATTCGTGGGGTGGGGGGTGGGGTGGGGGGTGGGAGATCTGACAGCCTGTTGGGCGAGGGGTGATGTGGTGCCCGTGTGAGCGCAGGCAGAATATCCGATAAGGTTGGAGGAAGATAAAATAGATGCGTCACACAGATAAAAAGAATAAAAATAACTCACCTTATTATTATTATATATACACATTATATTTTTCTTTGTTATAATATTATTATTATTATATTAAAAACTTTACATAAAGTTGATGGGAGTCTAATACACTTAGTTGTGAGCTCCCTAACTCCTTTCTGATAACAGAAACAACTCTATGAAAGATAAATGTGTCACTCTTAACATTATTTGAGTGGCTAATAGAAAGAGACTTAATGCGTGAAAGTGGGTCCGAAGCATCCTTATCAAAATCCCCGAACATGATGTGTGGAATTCAACATTCAATAGCAAAATTAGAAGAATGTTTATAATACCATAAAATTTGATATATTTATCATCAAAAATCAATTATTAGTATTATTATTATTATTATTATTATTATTATTATTATTATTATTATTATTATTATTATTATTATTTTATTATAAATCACTTTATTAAGAAACTCAAAAGATTTACAACAAATTAGAGGGAAGCCGAGATACTATCTGGGCTCCCACTCCTCTAGTTATAGCAAAACCAACTCTACTAAAGATGTGAACAACAGCTTGTGCCCCAACGTCTTAAGCCACAGAGAACTTTTGGATCCGCTTCAGTAGGGCTATCGCATCCTCCTCTGATTCCCCAAAAGAAGAGAATGAAAAGGGAGAAAACCATATCCAATGTTGGCGCACTTAGCCTCATACTTGACGCGTTTGCGTTTCGCTGCATCAATCACAGCACGACCAGGCACAAAATCAGCTATCCCAGTTTGCGTCAAAGGCGAGGACCTTGTAAGATCCACACATACATCAAGCCCTCTATCCCATGAGTAGAGCAACATATCAGCTGGACGTAGGTTTTTGTCACTCGCGTCACTAAGCCCGATATCAACTTCTTTAGGATCTGAAAATTAGTGCACAAACTCATTGGGTGCCAAGCTCAATATGTTTGAGCTTTTTACTGTCTTATTTTAGCTTTTAATAGCTTAGTTTTAGGTCTGAATTAGCCATTTAGTCATTTCAAAAAATTGATAACTCAGCAGCTACTGAGTATGATTTGCTTTTTCACAAGACCTTTTCATGGCTTATATGATTTTCAAACTCTTTTTTCTTTACTGATTTAGAAAGCTTATTGCATAAGCTTTTTAGTGGTATAAGCCACTAAGCCATAAGGATCCACTTTCTAGCGTAAAAATAAGCTAGAAAGTGCCTCTTTTGGCTGTTTTGGTCTTAGTTTTGGCCAAGTAGCTTATTTGCTTATTTGAGAATTCTAGCTTTTAGTTTTGCTTAATATGTGCTTATTAGGTTAGGTTTTAGTCCCTTGTAGCTTTTTCAGCTTAAGTTTGAGCTTATTTAAGCTTATATGCTTAATTAGCTTAAGGTTTATAGCCTTTTAGTTTCTTTTCATACATACTGTCTGTTTAGCTTTTTCATAAGTTTATAGCTTAATTTGTTAGCTTATTTTTGTTCCCCAGAGCTTATTAGTCCTAGGAGAGGTTTTGTTATCAGCTTATTTGTTTTTACTTTTCTATTAAGTCCAAAATAAAAAAATCCATATAGTTTAGCTAGGTTCCTGTGAGTCAAAAAGCTATTCTATCATATTCATTTGCTATTTACCGGCTTATTTGCAAGTTTTGTAAAAAGTTGTTTTTTTAAAAGTATGTTATTTCAGCTTATTTTATAAGTTTTTAAAAAAGAAAAAAATGTTTGTTAAAAAGGAGAGGCCACAGGGGTCGAACCTGTGACCTCTCCCTTACCACACACTCGTCCCAAATACAACACACACTAACCACGACACCAGATAAGGCCATCTGGTTATACTTTTCAAAATCTATTATTTAACACCTTGTTGGCTAAATAAGCTCATCAGCCTAGTTTGGCTTAATACCAGCTTATTCAAATAAGCTGGTAACTCATTTTTATTTTTTTTAATCCAGCACTGTTTAAACTACTTTTCACTAATTTTTCAGTTTTTTCCAATTTAATTTACTATTTTTAAATAATTTTTCTTTTCAAAACAGTTTTTAATTCATAAAAAATTATTAAAAAGTCAAAAAATATATTTTTTTAAATTTTCTTTTATCATTTAGCACTTAGAAAAACTAGATTTGCATCCGTAGGGTTAAAATTTCACAATTTAGTTTTTTAAAGAACGGGATTAGATCTCGTTTACGTTTTTCGTGTTTTTAAGCTTTAAACACTTTCGTTTTGGTTTAGTTTTCTTAGTTCTTGCATTTTAGTCATTTAGGGTTTATAAAAAGTTAAATAATCACTTTAGGATTAAATTTTGATAATTTAGGTTTTAAGTCGCGTTTTTTTTATTCCCGTTATCGTTTGTAGGGTTTAGCTTTAATAACTTTTGTTTTTAGTTTGCCTTACTTATTTTTCTCGTAGATTTAGCAATCAAATCTAATCAAATCTTGTTCCATTAAAACATCAAATATCAAACCGACTTTCGACTTTTCATTGCATTCCTCGACGGGAAACGACCCAGGAGATTTTAGATTTTACTTTGGTCAAAAGTAATTTCTTTGAATCTTTTGGAATACGTATACTATATATTATAATTACCCTTAAAAAGGTGGTTATCATTTTGGCGCCGTTGTCGGGGAGGTGTGAACGATTATCGTGAACGTTTGAAGATTAGTGTTTGAAGACCATTCCCTCGTGAAGTTCTCATTCCCGTTTGTGAATATTTTCTTCTTATTATTATAAATATATAAAAATACAAAAATATTTTTCGTTTTCTTTTATTGTATATA
>BQNB010014999.1:21794-46274 GCA_026074375.1 Tanacetum coccineum
CCCAAAATACCCGGATGTAGATCGACGCGTAGCAGGACAACCAGCCCAATCAGCATCAGAGTAAGCCACAAGAGCAAAATCAGAAGGTGCATATAACTGTAAACCAAACTCCAAGGTGCCTTGAACATAACGAAGAATCCTCTTGAGAGAAGCTAAATGAGGCTCCCAACGATCATAAATATATAAACAAATCTGCTGCACAACATAAGACAAATTAGGACAGGTGAAGGTAAGATATTGTAAGCCACCTGCAAGACTCCTATACATAGTAGGATCAGAAATGGGAGCCCCTTCGGGACCAAGCTTGGACTCAATGTCAACATGATTCCAAGTAGGATTGTAGTTGATCATATGTGCTCGCTCAAGCAACTCCATAACATATTTCTTCTGAGAAAGAAACATCCCTGTAGTGTCACGTGTAACAGAAATCCCCAAGAAATAATTAAGGGCACCAAAATCTGTCATGTCAAACTCCTTGTGTAAAGACAAAATAATCTTCTAAAGCAAAGCTATAGAAGATGATGTGATACCAGATCTGTAAATAAATAAAGAAGAATCACATCTACTCGTAGAAAATCCCACTCGGGTAGCATAAGCTGCAAATCGATGAAACCAGGCACGAGGGGCTTGTTTTAACCCATATAAAGACCTCTGAAGGCGACATACATGATGAGGATATCGAGGATCCACAAATTCTGGAGGTTGATGTATATACACGGTCTCTAACAAATCACCATTTAGAAAAGCATTCTTAACATCCAGCTAGGCTAATTTCTGGTCAATGCAAGACTACGAACAGTACGAATAGTGGTCGACTTGATAACCGGACTGAAAGTCTCATCATAATCAATACCAAGTTGTTGACTACTTCCGTTAGCAACCAGTCGGGCTTTATACCGACTCAAAGAACCATTAACATGAAATTTATGCCGAAATAACCACAAACACCGCACAATATTGGCACCATGAGGTCTTGGAACGAGAACCCAAGTACTGTTTCTAATTAAAGCATTATATTCGTCAAACATAGCATCCCGCCAATGCGGATCAGATAAAGCAAGAGACGAAAATTTGGGAATAGGAGAGATATGAGAAACATGAAGATTGAGACGCTCGGTGGTTTTACGTGTTCCATCCTGATTTCGAGTGACCATGGGGTGAGTTCGGGTTGATGGTTTACTAGTAACCTGTTGAG
The DNA here is from genome assembly GCA_026074375.1 of Tanacetum coccineum. Lineage (NCBI taxonomy): Eukaryota > Viridiplantae > Streptophyta > Magnoliopsida > Asterales > Asteraceae > Tanacetum > Tanacetum coccineum. The sequence goes on from BQNB010014999.1 coordinate 22,990, forward strand.
ATGTGGTGGTTTCAGTTTGAGTCAGGGCCGTGGGTTGGACTGTGTTTGCGACGTCAGTGTGGAAGTAGAGGCGGGTTAGGTCTGGGCCGATGGAGGTGAAGAAAAACCAGGTGGTGGGCCACTAGACTGGTTTGGGTTTGGAGTAGGGTGGTTGTGGGTTGGCGTTTGAGGTGTTATTGGTAGAGGATTGGGTAAAGGATTATGTATCATATGCCGAATAATCGGTGAGAGAGATGTGTCAAGGAAGTCACATGAGGATGAAGTGGAAGGTGTAATAGATCTATAAGGAAATTGACATTCATCAAAGGTTACGTGTTTGGAGATAATGATTTTGTTTATGGTTAGGTCAAGACATCGATAGCCTTGGTGATAAGCTGGGTAACCTATAAATATACATGATGTGGCTCGTGGAGCAAGTTTGTGTGGTGAAAATAAATGAGATAACACAGACATCCAAAAGTGCGAAGTTTTGAATAGTTGGGTTGCTTATTGAACAATTTGGTAAGGGGTATCTCATTTTGAATGGCTGTTAAGGGAAGGAGGTTTAGAAGGTAGGCTGCTATGTGAAGTGCCTCGACCCAAAAGGTAGGCGGAAGATAGACTTGGAAAAGTAAGGTACGAATCATATTATTAATAGTACGAATCATACGTTCTGATTTTCCATTTTGTTGGGATGTTTTAGGGCATGAAAATCTCATTTGAATCCCATGTGTTGAGAAAATGTTAAGAAGTTAGGTGTTATCAAACTCACCACCGTGATCACATTAAAAACTACGAATATCACTCTTAAACTGTTTTTTAACATAAGAACGAATATGAACAAACTTAGTAAACACTTCTGATTTAGTCCGAAGAGGATAAATCCAAAGATAATGAGAAAAATGATCGAGAAAAAGAACATAATACTTAATACCACCCGTGCTAACAATTGGAGATGTCCAAATATCTGAATGAACAATTTCAAAGGGACGAGAAACAGTAGATGTAAAACTAGAAATGGAAGTTTCACATGTTTGCCAAGCTGACAAACATGTTGAGACTTACCCTTATTACATGAAATGAAATTACGTGAAACAAGAGAGTGTAGCACTTCGTTACCCGGGTGACCGAGGCGTTGGTGCCACGTGGAAGAACTGAGAGACATCAAAGCACTTGACAGAGATGACGGTTGAGTTACCGGATAGAGATCACCTGAACTTTCACATCTGAGGAGAATGTGACGAGTCAAGAAATCTTTTACAGAGAACCTAAAAGTGTCAAATTCAATAGTGCAATTGTTGTCCCGAGTAAACCGACGAACATATATAATATTTTTAATAATATTAGGGGTGACAAGAACATTTTAAAGATGTAAATGGTGATGAAGAGTGGGAAGAATGCTATGGCCCGTGTTTGTGACGGGTATAGTTTTACCGTCACTAACACGAACAGACGGATACAAGCAAGAATTATAAATAGTACTTAAATTATTAACATTAGAATTAAGGTGTGAAGACGCACATATGTCCATATTCCAAGTGGGATCTTGGATAGTCATAGTGCTAAATGCACTAGGATACATTATTTATTGAGTCGGGAGAAGAGCAGGAGCGGAACCAAGAATACCGGCTTGTCCATTGGGCTGTTGTGCAACATGTGGGTTAAGAAAGATCTGTTGGGCCGCTTGCTGTGGACTGGTCCAATAAGCTGTAGGTTGGATCCCAACTGGTTGAGATACAGAATATGCCATGGGCTGTTGTTGACCCATTTGTAGGGCTGTAAACGAACCGGACGAACACGGACGAAGCCTTGTTCATGTTCGTTCATTTAATTTTAGCCGGACAAATAAATGAACACGGTCGCTTAAACGAACAAATTTTCTTGTTCATGTTCGTTTATTAAGAAATAAGGTTGTTCATGTTCGTTTATGTTCGTTCATTTAGACACTAAACGAACGAACATAAACGATCGGACGTAAATAAACATAAAATTCACAATAATATACATCATATTGTAGTGTTGTTTTGTTTAAGTAAATTATATAATAAAAAAGATACGATAGACGATCATAAATATATATACGATCATAAACGAACGAATAATCGGACGTTCACGAACATAAATGAACGAACAAGACTTTTGTTCATGTTCGTTCATTTAACTAAACGAACATAAAATGTTGTTCATGTTCGTTCATTTAATAAATAAACGAACATAAACGAACTTTTTACCGAACGGTTCATGAAATGTTCACTGAACGTTCAGTTCGTTTACAGCCCTAAGTATAGTAAGTTGTAACTATCGACTTATCTTTGAGAATGTTTCAGTTTCTAGCTAGCTATAATATGTGTGTATCACAACATAACACACGTTTATTTCTTTTATAAATATACTCGACGAATGATCAAATACAATGTTTTCAATTAATTGGACTAGTAACAGGTTGGGCGGAGGGTTTCGCAAGTTTGAACTTGTGAAAGAAAGCACACAATTATTAGTAGCAAAAACAGAAAGATGAAGAGCTACACTCCCATGTTAATGGATCAAGAAATGACCCGGTTCTAGAATATGAATTTCATCCTTATAAAAGTACGTCAGGAATGTTAAAACTTAGTAGTACTCCAGATTCACATTTGTTAAATGCTCAAAATACATATCGTTAAGCTATGTCTATACCAAAATCACATTTGTTGTTCAAAGTAGTTTCAAAAGAAACTTAAATTTGTTTACTTTACAACACAAACACATGTTTACAAAATACATCTCGATAGAATTGAATGTTTGGAAATAACTGAAACATTAATACTCCTTATAGTAACATATTGAATTACTTTTTAGATTGATAAGTAGCACTTATATATCTTGAGAAATTAATAATCTAAAAAAAGTTTTTTTTTTTTATAAAATATAGGAAAACACAGTGTGAGAGCCAAATTGAAGAAATTGTTTTCGCTAAATGAGTCAAAATTATGCAGATTTTATTTTAGAAAAAGCACATAAATACTTTGGTAGCTCTTTTTTTTTTCTTTTAACTTAAATGTAAAATATTTTTATTTTTTTTGGAAAAAACATTTATATCCTTACGATAGTTCAATATTACATTAGTATTCTTTCCAGTTTTGTAATTACGTCATTATCCTTTTTAAATTTTTGTAATTACATTAATATCATTCCCAAACGTTTGTAATTATCTCAATATCCCTCTCACACTTTTGTAAATACATCAATATCCTTCTTAAAATTTTAAAATTCTCAACATATAAAAAAAATCAACATGTTTGTTTTTTCATTACCTGAGCCAAAAAGTATATATGAACAAATAAATATATATGAGCAATATGTTCATTCATATTTATTTAAGTTAATTGCTTGAAAATGTATTATACTTGCTACTTTTTGTTATTATGTATATTGAACATTTTTTTTATTGTGTGTAATGAACTTTCAAATTTCAATTATTGTGTGTATTTTGTGACTATTCTGTCATGTAAAATAATCATTTTACCTTTCGAAATTTCAAAAAAAGTAAAAGTAAAATGGTCACAAAATACACACAATGATCGAAATTTAAAGTTTAATACAAACAATAAGAAAAAAAAGTTCAGTACACAAAATAACAAAAAGTGACAAGTATGATACATTTTCAAGCAATTACCCCTATTTATTTCCAAACTTTCGTAATTACATCATCACGTTCTTTTATCGCTCGAGGCCAAAAACTTTATATGTATAATATAATCATGATCAATATAAGAGATAAATAATTGTTTCATAATTTAAAATAATTATACTTATGATTTAATTTATTTTTGGAAATATATATGAATTTAAAAGTTTGAGAATGATATTAATGTAATTACAAAAGTTTGTGAAGGACATTGATGTAATTACAAAAGTGAGAATGATATTTATGTAATATTAAACTTTAAGAAAGATATACATGTAATTCTCTCTTATTTTTTTGTGATCAGTAAAATTTACAATTAAGTGCAAAATCTCTAGAAAAATAAACTAATCTCATACTCCGTATTTAATTCATAAACATGTAAAGTTTCTCAGTTTAATCTTTATCTCTTCTCAATATTTTTTTTAAAACGGCAATTTTTTCACACCCTATACCACCTATCTTACAATAAATTCCACAAACACTTTCAGCGCGACTTGAACCTGCAACCTCTATATTAGTGGGAACACACATACACTAGACCAAAGACCTTGGGTAGCTACAACTTAATTTAAAATTTATAGTTTAAGTTAAATAGTCATTAAGTTTAAGATGATTTAGACTACACAAAAATTGGGTACTATAGTCTTTGCAAGATTGGGATCGTAAGATCGAATCGAGATCGTAAGATCCCACCCGAGTCTCTTGTCTTGCTAATAGGTGTTGGCGGATCATAACGTTATACATCTATACATATCTATTGAATATCAAACACGAATTCATAAGATAGCCTAAGAAAAAGTTTGACGTTTAAACATCATGATAATAAAAATAGTGAAATACAGTTAATTTGTTTAAGTTATCATAGCAAAATAAAGAATTTAGTGAGATAGAAAAAAAAAGACATGAGACGTAAACATGCCAACAATTAAAAACATAAAAAGTTAATCTATTTCAAACGTTTCGGTAACTTCATTTCCTGCGCTCAAATAATTTCGAGTCCTTTTAAAGTATTTATCACGGCTTTGTACGGTAGAAAGATATATATATCTTGTAAAACACTTTTGTAACCGCAAAATAAAATATTTATAGAGTAATATAATAGGAAAGAAAGAAGAATACAAGCTTTATATAAGGTATTGAAATAAAAATAATAAGAAAAACTTAATCAATTGGTAAGATCGGATCGCGAGCTGATCCTACGATCTTACGTTCGATCCTACGATCTCACATACGATCCTACCTCGCATACGATCCTATAACGATCCTACACGATTTTATCTAGTGAGCACGTAAAATCGTAAGATCTTACTAGTTTATTGGCGATCTTGACAACCTTAATATATATGATTGGATAGCGGTCTCCCAAGAATGATAAACTGAATAATAATTGCGAAAAATGAGTCAAAATGAAACCTTTACTTATGAAATAGCATGAATGTAACTTGAAACTTTAAAAGAATTAGGAACCGTTTGGTAGGAGTATTTTGTTTTTTTTTTGTTGGATACAAAGAATGAAATCAATTCTAATATCAATTGTTTGGTATCGACTGACTATGGATGTCAACAAAGCCACAATAAAAAAAAAAAAGATTCCACATTGGAGAGCAGGATTCACTAATCAAACCACAGTGGACTCAATTTTCATTTATCATTTCTCAACCATATATTTAGTTATATTATAATTATATTTTTTAAATTAAATAATTTTTAAAATAACATTTAATATTCTAATTTTTTATAATAAACAAAAAAATTATATAAAATAATTTTTATTTTTTCTCTCTCTTAACTTTTTTTAAAAACAATTCCTTAATCCAAATCCGATTCAACCTAACCCCCTACAAACAATCGGGCCCTAAGAAAATTCCTTTTCATACTACGAGTTAGTGTTTTTTTATGAGGAAATTGCATATAAAGCTCATATAAAATTTAATATTTTAATTTTTTTAAAATACAAGATTTTAATACATAATGTACAATGATGTTTAAGCATGTTTCGGATATATATATGCCAATATGTAAGTATTACTGGGTATAAATGTAATTGGCCCTTTTTTAATTTGGCACAATTACATCTATATCCATACTAATGTTCAATATTACATTATGTCTTTCTCAATTTGTAATTACGTTAATATTCTTGCCAAACTTTTGTAATTACATTAATATCATTTACAAACTCTTGTAATTACATCAACATTTTTCTCAAACTTTTAAATTCTCATGCATATCCAAAAATCAACATGTTATCACTTGAGACCAAAATATATATGAACAAATAAATATATATGAACAATATTTTCTTATATATATATCCAAACTTATGTAATTCCATCATCATGTTTTTTCATCACCCAAAACTATAAAGTATACAAAACAATTTTTAATGATCAATATAGAAAGACAAATAAAAAAAAATAATAGTATTCCTCAGAATTTAAATCAATGTAATTATGATAAACGGAGTGAATGTTTTTGGTAATATATAAACGAGAATTTAAAAGTTTGGGAAAGATATTGATATAATTACAAAAGTAAGAAAGATATTTATATAATTTTGAATTTTAAAAAGGATATACATGTAATTATCTCTTTTAAAATTTTCACTTTTAAAAGGGTGATGGTGTCTGATGCCATGGCTGTGGAGCGTCGAACAGCCATGGCCATAGCCCAGTTCTCACAACGGAGGTCCGCATGTCGGTCTTGGGGCTGGAATGTACTCAGCTCCACGAGCCATGACATTTGTCATTTTTTTTTTGTTTTTTTGTATTTTTTTGCGTTTTAGTGGGTATCTTAGTATTATTGCATCACTTTGCTTATGACACACGTTTATATGAGAGAGTTTTTGTTTTATTGTTATGAGAAAAAGTTGATGACACCAAAACACACTAATTATACAAATAAACAAATGCAATACCCTGTGACTTAAATATGTCCACGAATGACCCTTGAAGACATAAATAAAAATTACATTATAGAAACTCCGATGATTTGTTTGCAAAAATGATCATTTAGATGAATAATGTAGGAGGCGATTATAATTTCCAAGTTCCTTCTGATTGGTCAAAAATTTCGATATATTGGTTCTAAGTTCCTACTAGAAATGTTGAATTGAATATTCAAAAGTCAAGTCTTTGTGGTAGTTGATTTTGTATTACTGTCATACTAGTCTTAGTCTATGACTCTATTCTTTTGTTTCATGAGTACGTTGTATTCTTGTCTTATCTTGAATTTTCGTTATATAAGTTTTAAGTCTTTGATATTATTGCCACATAAGGTCAGAACTGTTTTCACCGACGAACCAATGAACCATTTACATTACGTGTTTACATGATTTTTATGTCATTCATGAACTTGTATAGAAGTCTAGAAATACAAGAGATATGATGTATTCAAATACTTACTGTTCGGAAAAATATGGTTTTGCAAAGTGATGTCATTGCAAACATTGGACCCATTTACATATGTAATGTCATATGTCTTATGATTAAGTGGAGGCTTTGTGTACATCTCCATGAGACTTCGCACAACGTAGCTAAAGAATGTCCAAGTGGAGTTAAGATGAATTAGATATCGTGTCGCAAAGTGAGTCACTGAGTAACACAAAATCTGGCAAAACAAGAACTATCCTCACATCGCCCAAAGTGTGAAGTGGGAATAGAGTTATAAGAAAAATAAACCCCTTTTTTTTTGTATGACCACTAAATTCCTTTGTGGGGTTTATCGTCCCCACGTCTAACGCGCGGGGGGTGAGGGGATCAAAAAATGGATTTCTGGGCCCAGATGGGTATTTCGTTTTCCCTGAACTCATGCGAGCCCAGCACGAATGCAGCTCGGTGGTTCACCCTAACGCCTAATCTTTTTTGCCTACCAGAATTGTTATAAGGTTCCAGAATATTCTTGAGATTCAAATGTTGAATTTATCAACATTTCAAAATCGTGTGTATAGTGACCCGGCTGAATTTCAGCAACTATCTTTGGCTTGTTGACCAAGATAGGGTTTGCTTATATACAGGACCATTCTCATTCATTTTTTGGCAGCCAAAAACATACTCCGAATATACCATACTCAGCAGCGGTTGAGCAACCTTTCCAGCAGTCTTCATCGGTCATAAACCTCGACCCTTTCCGTAATCTTTCAGGTCAGATTGTCTAGTCCGGCTGTACAACAGCTTTGGACGTTGTACCCTGAGAAACAGACGGCGAATCTGTTTTAAGGGAATCGTGTTAAACACGAGCCTCGTTCTTTTACTGCTTTAATTATCTGTTCATTCTTTCGGTTAATTACTTGTTAATGTTATTCGATTTACACTAATAAAAGTATGCAGGTTTCCCAACACTTACCACATACTGATTATCTTTTTTTTAGCGAACTTACCACTGAGCGATTATCTGATAGATAAAGAAAACAGGAACTTGACGACATATAAAATGTACATAAAAAAGTACTAGTATTTGATACGTCTTGGGATACCAATATAGAGGCGACCACTAATTATAACGTTTCTTCAGACACCAATAATGTTGTATTAGAAGAGACATAGAACTTGACATGTATATACAAAATATACAAAAATTTAGTGAGGGAATCGAAGATAAATTGGAATCGGATTACTAAGATCCGGTGGAGCATCCCACACCGTAAAAGCACTAGTTGAGTTCATCCATTGTTCGGTCATCTCCGGATAATGTCGATCTAACACATCTTTCAAACTCTCCGTTGTGTTCACCCACTCCATCCCTTTTTCCGTGTACACTTCTTCCTTATAATCACTCGTGAAAAATCGATCTGCTTCTAATCTTCTCGACGCCATGAGGAGGAAAACGACAAACGCCGTCTCACTAATGCCAAACCCTTTAATCTTCTTCTCGGCCAGCATTCCTACTAATAAATCGAGTAGTTCCACGTCATCACCGTACACTTCTTGCAATGTGTTGACGGCTTCTTTGTTGTCCGTTAAATCGCCCCACTTGGAGATTGGTATCAAGAAAAGGGATCTACGGAATCCATTATATCTTGGCACATTCCTCTCCCTATCTCTATAAACTGTATCATCACACATTCATAAATGTGAAACATTTGACAAAAAAAAAAGAGTATACTCTTTCTAATTCATACACAGGCTTCTCACGGCTTAACAGTTCTTGTTCCTCTTGGTATCTAATGTTAAATACCTTCAACACTCTTCTACCCGTTGTTAAGAGAAGCCCCAGTGGCGACAAGGGCTGTGTTTCGTGCATTACGACTCTTTTCTCATCCAAAAACAACAATTTCTCCCTCTTTATACCGTATGTCCCATAGTGTCTTCCATCGACACTAAGAAAAAAAAAGTTTTGCATTCATTATAAAGTCAGTGATTAATGACATACTAGATTTATTAAAAAAAAAGTAATCACCTGGTTTGAACGCATAAAAGATTAGAGCCGACGGAACGCATTGTGTGTCAACCATGTCTCCATCAACTACCTTTTCTTTCTCAAGATCAAACACAACAATGCGCATATCCCTTCCCACTGAAACGACTTCAAACGACTCAAAGTGACCGCAAATATGTTGGACGACTTAATGTCTTAGACGCCAAACAGAGAAAAAAGAAAGCCTGCAAACTTTCTTACTTGGGCCACAAAGACCCGAAACCCAACAGATAGAAACAATTAGGAATACAACGGTTATTTAGGGTTGTAACTTTTACTTTTGTAGAACCGGTGTGTCTCTTCATCATCACACCGTATCATTCATTATAAATAGAATAGGATCCTGTAATCACAATTCAACCTTTTCAGTTTATATATCAGAATTACTAAAGGGTTCAACCCATCTTCTTTGTTCTTTTTTATTCTTGTATGATGATTAATGGCATGATGCTTGTTTGATCATTGATATATGATCCTGGAAACCATAAGAACCTGTGGAAATTCGGCCCCTAACTGTTTACATGTGGTATCAGAGCGAAAGGGATCAAACAACACAACAATTCATGTTCATCCATCATTCAAAGAATCAAAACCTGCGTTTTAAAGAAGACTCGAACATGGATGCCAATTGAAGAAGATGTCGAATTGAAGAGAAAGAGAACGCCTCACAGAGACAAACTCCTCAGAAGAGAAAGAAAGGCGGACGAGAAAAGAACTATAAGGGTTACCACGATTGAACGAGAGACTTTTAGAGAAGACTATAATATTGGTGGATCCAGGCAAAGATTTGAGATGCCTTTCAAGGTTACAGGATTAAGTAACCATGGACAAAGTCTCGGTTCAGAGATTTCTGCAAACTCGCAGATGAGGGCTAAGAGAAAACCTGCCCATAAGTCACTATGGAGATCAAAAAGGATCAAGTGACTGGATGGACCCTGGTATAGTTTGAGAAGACATAGAAAGCATTAAGCTTTAGAGATTGAAGACATCGAGGCATCAAGAACAGGAAGAAATCAAGAACAAGAAGATTGAAAGAAACAAAGATTAACAGATTAGGGGGAATATGTTGGAAAACATAATCTGTTAATTTTGTTTAAGGGGCTGAAAAAAATAAGTCTGTTGGCTTAGGCCCAGACCCAAACCCATTAGGTTACAGTTAATAATTCGGTTGATAAAAGAAAGGATGTGTCGTTTGGTTTAACAGAACCATCACACCTCTTCATCATTCACACCGATTCATTCACTATATATAGATAGGATTTCTCTGTAATCAAAGTAACCTTTCAGATTATATATATCAATATATTAGAAGGGTTCAACCCCAATCTCTTTTGTTCTTTATATTCTTGAATGTTGTTGTTGTTCATGATGCTTGTATGATCAATATGTGATCCTGGAAACTTCCCCAACAGAACCTGTGAAATCATAACATGGTATCAAGAGCCCAAGGGATCATGCAACACAACAATTCATGTCTCAACCATTCATTCAAGAATCAAACCTGCATTTTTTCTATTAAAGGAGACGCAACCATGGATGCCAATTGAAGAAGAAAAGATGTCGAATTGAAGAAGAAAGATTATCTTATTGTTAGAAAGATAGGACGGTTATTAGTTAGTATTAGTTAGGAAGCATTGTGTCGTATGCTTTATATTAAGGGTCATGTCTGTTGGTTTTATCATAACCATCACAACCCTTTAAAGTGTCGATTCATTCATTATATATAGGATAGAATTCTGCTGTAAACATTCAATCCCTTCAGTTATACATATCAGATTCATTAAAGGGATCAAACCCATCTTCCTTGTTTCTTTATTCTTGTTTGATGTTTATATTCATGATGCTTGTTTGATCATTGATCATATCGATCCTGGAAACACATCAGAGACCTGTGTAACAGTATTCATATAGGCTTTTCTAGAAATCTAAAGAAATACGTATATATGATCAATATATTTTAAGCTGATATACCAAAAACATGTATCAGAGTTTATCAACTGTGTTCTATATATACTTAAGTGGTTGTGAGTTTTAGTCCCAAGTATAATTATGTGGTCGGGTGTGAAAATCTTACTTGTTTCTCAACATTGGAGACTTATTAGGACCCGTGGGCGAATTGATATCCCTGATGAGAAGCTGATCAGGTACAAGAGAATGCATTCTATAAACACACGCAAACTCTTCGGTTAATGAGTAAGGTACCCCATAATTATTGGGCTTCTCCAATCCAACAAGACCACTATAAAAGGGTCCTCCGACATGCCCGTATCTGTCTTTAAACTTTTTCCCAAACAATCCATACCTGAATTAATCAATCAAATGTTTTAACAAAATGCAACGTATAAAACTTTATTTGCAAGTGATTCCAACTTATTACCAGTTAGCTCTCATTCCAGCATGGAGGGTGTCTGTTTTAAGAAGTTGAACTGTCCAATCTATAGTGTGGATCTTGGCAATGACCGCAGAAGTTACCAGTCTTGCGTGACGGAATATAGTTTCGTCATTCATGTCAGGATATTCTTTCTGATTCACACAGCTTGCAATTCAGAAATTTGCACCACTGATTGTTGTTTTTTTTATTTCTATTTCTTTATATATAAGTTTCAACAGCTTGACCAAATTTGCACATTTTGAAAACTATGAAAAAGTGGCTGCAAATCGCATATATGATGTACCACCAAAGTTAACTATGTGAATGGATGCGTGTAGATGTACCTTCAAGGTGTCACAAACAGCATTATGTTCAAGGATGAAGAGTGCTTGCAAGGTTGATACACCGATCCAACCATTACGGATGTCACCTGTTATGGGCAATCCATTTTCATCATGATGGAGGAGGCCGTCATTTGCAATCTTGAGCTTTCCTTCTTTGTAGGTTCTCACTTGGTGCAATTGGCTAGAGTTGCTTCCATATATTGCGCTTCCATCCCTACAAAGTATTAAATTTCATAGTCAGTATATAAATATAGAGAAGAATGCAACGATTTTGTGTTTTGGCAAGCTTATGGATTAATGAGTTGTTCGTACCACCACGAAGTTCTAATATTAAGATGACCTTTATTGATATTATCCAAACCAGTTTTAACTTTTTTAGTTTTGTAAAACTTGAAGGATTGAAGAGGGCATTGATTAGCTACTTCTTCGGATGCCTTTAGCTCCATCTGCGATATGCAAAACCGTGATAACATGTTAGTACTTTAATTCATATATATAGTACAACTAATCAGACTTTAGCTTATTATAAATGGTAAGATCATATCTAGGACAACTGATAATAATTCAGATGTTAGTTGTATGCATTCAGAGCATAATGTAAGCATACCTCTTGTGATGATTCAAGATGATCTATCCATTCGTGAATCATGAATTGAATCCATGATGCGGCAATCAAATTTAATTGTTTTCCGGTGTCTATGAATTGTTTTCGTGCTAGAAGCTTTGTTGCCACCACCATAGGATTTGGCGTTAATAACTGCAGAAAATAAGATTCTAGTAAATTTATCCAAATATCTTCTTTCTTTTCTCGAACGGGCATCCAACATAAAATTTTCTTACTGCAATTGCAATTTGTATTAGCATAGTAGCAAGAAACTAGGAGCACAATACGCATAAGGAGTACATGTTAAACTATTCACGGCTTCAACGTTAAAATATATAACATTTTTTAGCGATAACAATAGCTCTTAGGATAATCTATTTTGCCCTGCAAGATTTTGTTTATGTTTACCTTCTTTTTGTCAACAATTGGGAGCATGTTCCGGCCAAAGAAACTTTCTGAACTGCCGGCGACTTCATCAGAAGGATCATTAAATTTTCCATCCGGTGTCCTATAAGGAAAATCAGCAGGATTGAACCTAACGGTTGCCGGGACCTTCCCAACGAAAAGCAAACTGTAATGGTAATGAAGATGCCGGCGAGCAGCTAGGTACATCAACCCCAAGAACACTGGCAAACGGTGCCACTGCATCCTTGACCTATCAACACCATGAATTATCTGCAAAAATTAACAATCTTGATTAATATATGACGCGCTGTTTTCTTAAACTAGCTCATTACAACAAAATTTTAAATTGTATTTTCGCTTGTGTGTTTTACTCCGTAAATAATAGAGGTTTATACCCTCACAAGTATATGTTTCTTGAAGAATCAAGTACAATCAAACATTAATTTGCTGAAATAATATATGAAGATCAAAATACAATCCGAATTCAAATCTTTGAATAGATTAGAACCTATTAGACCTAGCCAATTTAAGCGCTTATAAAAGTGATGAGATTTTTCTATGCCTTAAACTGTGGTAATCAAACCATGATGTACACTTTGTTGAATGCGGATATTAGTCGTCAATTTTTTATGACATGTATGTACATATTCTTTCATTTCTACATATCTATAGATGGACGTGTAAATTTACCGTATATATAATAGATTGATTTATTTATGGTAGTGGTTAAGCGATATTACGAGTTGTATTGTTTTAACAGGATGCTTTCATTGAGGCTAGTGAAAACGTACCAAGAATAGAAGTTTGTCGATGAGTTTCATCCTTTGAAAGAGTTCATGAAAATCGGAATGGATCAAGTGTTTGATGGGTGAAAGAAGAAAAGATTTTGCACAAGACATGAATGAGACCATGTCCGGGTTGATCTTGAAGATGAGTTATTATGAAGTTTTAAGTATAATATCGTATAGTACGAGCATAAATTTATTGTTTGAAAAAGGTAAGACACTTGCAATACTTCTTTTTGTTACTTTACTTGCATAGCATAATATACGTGATAAACTACTTTTTACTAATTTTAGGGTTGAGGTTGTTTTAGAAGCTAAAGTACACACAAAGAAACATTAAACGCGTGACAAAACAAACCAAACAACCAATACTATTTCTTAAATTCCCGGTAGTTTGTTGACAAGAGTAAATTAGATTGGATGATTTACCATATCACAGGGGACGAGATAAACAATTGGCTAAAAATAATAATAAAGAAACAAAAAATATTTACACTAATATCTATTGAATTAACCAACTGCGCTAGGCAGTTGGCCACCAGGCTTTCTCTTGGAGCTTGGGAGGGGGTTTGGTCTTGGGTTCGAGTCTCGCAAGAGACAATGAAAATTCAAGATTTTCCTCCTAGTGCGAAGCCGTGAGTCTAAGGGTTTCCCTAGTGGTTCGGGTCTCGGGGCCTGCCCATTACAGATGGTATAACTCGGGGGTCGGATTTCAGTCGAGATTGAGGTGCCGTTCAAAATATATATTGAATTATAAGCAGAAAAAGTCTCTTACAGGGCATTTACAAATGAGACGCACTAAATTTACAGTCTAGAAAAATATAATTTTATTCCAACCATATTGGTTATCGATATTTCATGTCTGTGTGTCATAAAAAAGTTCACATAATAATAGCAATTTTCTTTATTAAAAAGAATAAAAAAATGTAGTTATAATAACTTATTATTTACATAGTTGCGAAAGGCAAACGATAAACAAGCTGCGCCGCTGGCTTTTTTTGAATTACAAAGCTAATCTTATGAAAAACTACATTTGTGGATTTAGGCATCATAACATTACTGTTCATAACCCGTTGAATCTATTGAGTAGCTCCACCGCCTCAGGTGCAAGAAAACCAAATGTATTAAACGTAAAAGGAATAAACACGTGTTGATTTTCAATGCATACTTTCTTGTGTTTTGTCACTTTGCATGAAGCGGCTTTCAAAGCAGTCTGGCCCACTGTAAAACCTCGACTACTCAACCCCACAAGAGGAGAAACCCTAGTCAGATCCACGCACGCATGTTTCCCTTCAACCCATCCAAAAACCAAATCGTTAGCCGGTCTGAGTGTGGATCTTGCGTCTGACGGGTCAGTCAAAAAGTTCACAGGTGCTTCTTTCTTGGCGGAGATCCCGGCACGCCTACATATGTCATAAAGAATGTCCCTAACCATATCATGTTAGTTATTTGAAGCCTGGGAAGTCTTTACAATGAACCACATGTTCCCCAAACGAATCCAAACATGCTTTGCCACAAACAGGGCATATCGCATTAACCGAAAATAACGAAATCATGAGGCGATACTTAAGAATAGTGCGGTATTCCACTGATGACATATGTTGAGCGAGCCCGTCTATAAGGATAGCAAGTCGGAAATCCTGAGCATGTGGTACACGTAGACACTCAAAAACCACTTTCTGTCTCATAGTCATGTCAAAATAGACTTCCATATCCTTGACCATTTCACTAAAATAGCGAATTAATGATACCAAAAATATATTTTTGGGTAAAGGGTTTTTCTGATAAATTTATTACTCCAAAAAAATATTTAAGTACAATGGATGGGGTGAATCTCACATTTCCGCCCGTTACATACGCAACCTACTTCTTTAAAGGAATGTACACAAAGTAACTAGACTACAAATGACTCAATAATTTCAAGTAATCTATTTCTTCTTACGACTTCTGATGACATCAAATAACGTCACTTTTATAGCATCATTTATCTCATGTAAATTACCCATTTTGTATGATTATTGCAAGAATTGGTACTTAATTGCTTTAAGTTGTTATTTGCAGTAATTATGGAGTACTTTGTGAAGATTAGCTAAAAGGCACGCATTTTGGAGCTTAAACGAAGAAATCTGAAGATTACTATTCTGACATCCTATACGCCGTATCCATCAAGGAAGATACGGCGTATCTGTGCCCGCACTTCACAAAAAACCACGAAGAATTGATTACTAATACGCCATATTTAATAAACTCAATACGTCGTATCAATGGTCAAACATTGGAAGATTCTGAAAGATATCAACCGTGGTCCCTACTCCAAGAAATCCCTAAATACGCCATATCCCACATCGCCCGATACGGCGTATTGATCAATTTCCAGACTCTATAAATACAAAACCTTAAACTCAGTTGTAGACATGCTTTTAACCACCAAGTCTGATTTTCAGAAGAGCTAAGAAGCCATGAAGGTCCTATAAAGTGGTCTAATCAATGGGAAACTCTTGTAATCTCTACACCCTACTATACGCGTTCGGTTAGCATTATGTTTAATCGTTCATCTATAATTCCGTGTATTGTTACAATGACTATCGGCTAATACCTTTAGGTATTAGCCATGTTTATGATAATATAATGTTTTGATTTGTCTTTATATCGATTGTTCTTTATTCGTTACATGTTGATTATGTTTATCACTTCATACTCGTTTATGTGCTTAATTATGTGTTTTACCTATCATTCAACTGGGTCTAGTCCTACATATTTAATGCGCTGCAACTTCGGTGTTATTTGGGTGTAGGCTAAGAGTCCGAGATAGAAACATATAACGCTTATTCATATAGCTAGAATACTAGGATCACCAATAGAAAGCCCTGTTTTGGTCTATGGTTAAGTGGATAGGTAGACTAAGCCAGTGACTTAGGACTACACCTAACGTTCTGTTTCCATAGGTAGTCAAGTGGGCGTGGACTACTAGTATATGAATTTTCGTTAAGCAGTAAGTTGGTAAAGCCTCCATGAGCTAGGATTCAATATAACCACCAATATAGCTTCCTAGATAGATTATAATCAACGGTGTGAGCTTTATGTGGGTTTAGGTTAATTGTGACAGGATTAACCAGCGACAAACCTCGAGTCTAGGGAGAAGATCCACCTAACTTTGGAATGATATACCACCAACAAATTAATACAATCATTGCACGAATAAACAAACAAGGCATATTATTATATTAAACTGACTAATACATTTTCCTCACATTTGACTGTTTCCCAATCTTTTGTTAATCATTTGTGTGCGTTATTTGTCATCACCTTAGGATAATTAGAACTAAACTCGTACCAGTCTCTCAGGCTGAAAACCCCCCTTTTGCGTTAGTTTAGTTTTAATTAGATTTAATTAGAATAATAAGGTTAGATTAGTACTAAACCTAGATAAATAAAATACCAGTAGAATTAAGAGTTAACTTCCACTCTTAGTGATCGACACCTTACTTACCAACAAAGCTACATCTGATCAGGTACACTGCCCGTTAGTGTTGTTTTTAGGTATAGTCGGCTAAATATAAATATAAAACGTGATAACATAAATTACCTACTCACAACGACACATCAACTTCGCACCATGATGTCCAATTTATCGCATATAGATTGAATGTTGTCAGGAATTTCCTGGCCTTCATACATATCATCGTCGTATGGGTTGTAGTCGTAATCAACATTCTCATAAGTATCCCTCTATTGTTCCAGCAAACTATTAGTATCATAGCCAATCCTTTTTGAAGCCAGAAAACTTGCCATTTCATTATTAACTGATTCAACTTCATCCTTACTATCATGATCACCCGCATAATCAACCTTTTCCAGAGGTTTAACCTCATCATCCACAAGTGTAATTTTCCCATCAATAATTAGTTTTTTAAGCTTATCAAAATTTTCAACAATAGGTGTAGTACTAGTACTATTAGATCTCACATTCCAGAAAGAATATCCACTAGAATTGGCCTCCTTACTAGCCAAATTCGAAGTCCCCCCATTTGTACCTAAGTCGACATCATTTTCAACCGAATTAAACACTTCAAATAGGTTTGGATTATTAACCTCTTTTCTAGACTCCGCATCTTCTTCTTGTTACCACTAGTGTTGGCATTATTCCTTTTAGAAACGGGTCTATAAACTTGTTTGACTGGTTTAAATCCCACCTTAGGACCAACCGGCACACCTCTAGGAGCTTGGCTAGGATTCTTCAAGTTCTTCGCACATCCGAGCCTATATTCTTGGGACACTCATCCTGAACATGACCAAAAACCTTGCAACACACACCTTGGAGGTTTCCACTCATACTCAATACGAATAGTACACGTATACAACCCCTCCCTAACAAGTTTAGGCATAGCCACCACGATGGTATCTTTCAACTCCACATCGGCCTGAAGCTCAATCATTGCTCTAGCATAGCTTGACCTACCCATAATTGCATGCACATGTCAGATGTATAAGAGTCAAGCATCAAAGGAGTACCAAGTTTAATAGCAATGGTACTCAAACCATCCTCGCTAAATGCCGTTACAAGGACACCATGGAGTTTAACCCACACCAAAACATTACCTATAGGTGTTGAGGCAAATATATAACATATTATAAAATGAATAACACAACAGATAAAGCATCTATAACCGAATCCATAGAGTCATATGATTAATCAAAAGAAACACAACAATTGTAATACCTTTGTAACGTGATTGGTAGAAAACAATAGAGACCTTCTTCACACGAACCTACCCTTGAAACCAAGTGATCAATGGAGATCACCTATATGTTGATACATACTACACGTCCTTGTATACCAATTAGATGCTAGTCTTTAACTTCGTAACCTTGGAATACACCTTGAATAAGCTAGTTTCAATGTGTGAGATCAAGAAAACACAAACCCTAGTGTGTGTTTTATTTTGTGTCGTACCCTATTTAAAAGAAAAAGAGAGCAGTTATCTTTTTTTTGTAACTGATATTGTGATGTAGTCAAAATAATCAACCAAAAAATCTGTTCTTATCCCTTTTTCTAGCACAACATGACCGACCCTTTATTGGGCTTAAATGGGCTCTCCCATTTATTTTTCAAGTCCAAAAACTAAGTACTTTACTTAGTTAATATAAGCTCGATAGTGATCTCGAGTTACGTACGTTATTTATATATTGTAAATACAACAAACACGATATATAAAATGGCACCTCTGTGTATATGTGTGTGACCCCATAGGCTCACATGTGTCTAGAAGTATAATTATTTATTATGATACAGGCATACTCCAACAGCTCCGACTTGCGCACGTCATAATAATCAAGTAATAATACAAGCAAATGTTAGCGTCTAAAAACACGCCAATGCCCCTAGAAACATATTAGGATAGTTTCTTAAACATCTCATTTTAAATGGTTTAGATATTAATCATCATTCTGTTACAAATACTATGTTGAACATTAGACACGGATCATGAGTCATTTTAATGTTTAACAATTCTGTTTCTTGATTTAGACATTGAACTAGATTACCAAATTAATCAAGTATCATCTGAATTACATTTGGGTGTGGCCACACATACATCTGTTTAAATCATCGAGGGGCCCAATAGTATCTAACTCCAAAGCATGTGGAGGAACAAATCCTTTTTTGACTGCACGTGTTCGTCATGTACTGCACATCGCTCTTGAAGATAGTTTTTATAACAGCCTTATTCAGGTTAGCGTTTAACCATATCAAATATTGACATTCTACACACACAAAACCTACTTGCATCTCAAGTCTAAGGATGAGAGACATAACCACTTTCGAGATTTACTATTAACGCTGATCCATGTAGTGAATACTCGTAGGTTGGGTCAGTCCAATGTTCATCTAATGAACAACATATGAGTTTGGCGGCATCATCCATTAATATTCATACATGAATATGAACAAAACACTCACATTTGACTTATTTCAATGATACTCCTGTATCATCAACTGATAATGGACGATTTAGAATAAATAAATCATTCATGGATTTAAACATGCTAATATAGGACACAGTTAATATAGAATGAAAACGATCACACCAAGTATATCAATTCATTATGAAATAAAAACTGTTTTACATCCCATTTATTTAAATACTAACAATAAATAGATCTACATGAAACTACCAGCTGGTCTAAGTCCAATGTTCCTAGCATGCTCAACATGTTTGGTGAAACATATTGGCTTTGTAAACGGATCAACTAAGTTGCTATTTGTATGAACTTTGCAAATACATATATCACCTTCTTGAATAACTTCTCGAATAAAGTGATATTTTCGTCGAAAATGTTTGGCACCCTTTTGAACACAAGGTTCATCGGCTATGGTAATGGCACCAGTGTTGTCACAGTACATATCCATAGGCCTGTCATTATCGGGAACAACGCCAAGCCTAGAAATGAATTTATGTATCCAAATTGCTTCCATTGCAGCTTCAGAAGCAGCTATGTATTCAGCTTCCATAGAAGACATTGCAGTAGTGCTTTTCTTAGAACTTTTCCAAACAACAATGCCTCCGTTCATCACGAAGACATACCCCAACTAGCGTCAGTGTAGCAAGTAACACTAAGCTCAGTTGTGGAATCACCACCATAAACAAGAAACATGTCTTTAGTATTTCTAAGATACTTTAGTATGTTCTTTACAGCAGTCCAATGACTTTCACCTGGCATCTGTTGGTATCTACTTGTTAGGTTATAAGAGAACGCTACATCAAGTCTAGTGCACCTCACTGCGTACATCATAGAACCTACAGCCGAAGCATAAGGTACTCTTTTCATTCACATCACCTCTGTCGGTGTGGAGGGTCCTTGAGTCTTACTCCAGTCTACGTTGGGTTGCATTGGAATAGTTATACGTTTTGAAGCATCCATCTTGAATCGTTTCAAGATTTTGTCAATGTATGCATTTTGACTTAAGATTAACCGCCTTGATCTATCTCGATAGATCTTGATTCCAAGAATGTATGTCGCCTCACCCACCTAAGTATTTCATGGCAAAACATTTTCCAAGGTAGGATTTTACATCTTGTAGCATTGGAATGTTGTTTCCCATGAGTAATATGTCATCAACATAAGATTAGGAAAATGATAATACTACCACTAGCTCTCTTATATACGCATGGCTCATCGGGATTTAGAGTGAAATCATACTTTTTGATCTCCTCATCAAATCTCTTATTCCAGCTCCTAGAAGCTTGCTTAAGTTTATAAATGGATCTTTGAAGCTTGTATACTCGTCTAGGATGCTTAGGATTCACAAACCCCTCAGGTTGCACCATATAAACGTCTTCGTTTAGGTGACCATTTAAGAAGGCGGTCTTGACATCCAATTGCCAAATATCATAGTCATAATACGTTGCTATGGCTATAAGAATCCTAATAGCTTATGTCTGCAACAGGCGAGAAGGTTTCTTCATAGTCAACCCCGTAGGTTTGAGTGAAACCTTTTGCTACAAGATGAGCTTTATAGGTGTGTATATTGCCATCTATATCAGTCTTCTTCTTGAAGAGCCATTTACTCCCAACAGTCTTACAGTTATGAGGAAGATCAACCAAGTTTCAAACTTGGTTGTCTTTTATGGATTGCATTTCCGCATTCATAGCTTCAAGCCATTTTTTAGATTCAGGATCTGATAATGCAACTCGATAGTTAGAGGGTTTACCATGATCTCCTAACTCATGTTCCTCAGCATCAACATAAAAATCATATCATTCAAGTGCTTGAGGTATCCTTGCAGATCAACGAACGAGATTAACATCAATTTGAGGATCGACATCATCATGTTCGGCCTTAGTTTGATGTTCACTAGTGTTCTCAGAAGGTTGTGCATCTTGCCTTTAAATTTCATCAAAGTCTATAGTGCTCCAACTTACTTCTTGTGATATGAGATTGCTCTAAAAAAACACAACATATCGAGCAACAAATATTTTATTCTCAATTGGGTAGTAGAAATAGTAACCCATCGTTTCCTTTGGGTATCCTATGAAAATGCACTTGATAGATTTGGATTCAAGTTTATTTGGCGTGTCTCGTTTGATAAGAGACTCTGGTATGTGCTTAATTACATATACCATTTTTCTTTAAAACGGACTTAAATGACAAAAAACGTACCAAAAATACATTGTATTTGTATGTTTTGCATTTGTATTGTGCAGGAAACGGATATCCAAGAAAAGGACAAAAACAAAGCCACAAACGACAAAACCAAGCACGAGAACGGAAAGAGCGTGAAGAAAAGTCAAAGTCAAAGCCTAAAGTCAAAAAGTCAACAGTCAACCCCAAGAAGTGGCATTGGAAAGAGCATCGAAAACCGAACCCGAAAACCTAATTGCCAAAAGTGGGCCCACCCGTACCCATTTTAGTGGGCCGGGTCAGCCCGCTATATTTAAACAAAACTCTTTTAAACCCTTAAAAACCAAAATTCATTTTATAAAAAAAAGCCCATAATCCCTTTTTATACAACCGGCCCAAACAGTAACCCCATTAGCCCAACCCTTAAACCTTTAACGGTGTTAACCCATAAACCTTCTTATACCTTACACCGTTAGTCCTCAAGGACTAACATTGTTAGTCCAAAAAGACTAACGGTGCAATCATAACACATAACCTCAAGGACCTAACCTGCCTATGTCCAAAACCCTTACCCAGTTAAACCCAAAACCCCATTTACCCGCCAAACCCTGTACATCCTCCACACACAAATTGTGTGTTTTACCCTGCAACATGAGTCCAAAACCTTCACCCCCAGCCAAAATATCACCCCACAACAAAACAGCTCACCCCACTCCTACAAAACACCAAAAACAGGTTGGCAATCCCCTCTTCCCCTATTCGTCAAGGGTAAATGCCAAAAATTCAAGGGTTGAGATTGTTTGATTGGGGACCAAGAAAGAATTGAAGGCTGAGATTGAGCTTTGAAGCCTCTCACATAACATGCACAACTAGCACACCTACTTAGCTTATAAAAGGAGAAAGAAGACAGAAGATAGATGTATGTAGGAGTAGTGTAGTTTAACTTTTAATTTTTTTTATTTTATGTCTTTTAATCCTGCCATTTTAACTTTAAGCTTTGTAATCAATTTATTTTTGAATGAAATTTTAAGTTTTTATGTTAAGCAAATCTGTTTTTATACTTTCTAAACTGCCTATTGAGTTCATGCTTATTTGGTGCGTATTTCTGAGAGTTAATGTTTATTTATCTTTTAAGATACCTATGCTTAATCTGTCTTAAGGTTTTAACAACTTATTGAAATCTGTTTTTAGTTAAAATTTAGTTTTTAAGATTTAAGGGGGTGTTTGGGATAGTGGGTCAAATGAGTCAAAAAAAATGTTTTCAAAACCATGTGGGTCATTTGATTGACTTTAACCACCCTTTTAAGCTGTTTTTGATCTATGTTTCCAAGTGTTGTAGTTTGTTTTAAGCTTTTTCCTATTTGGTCCTTCAAAACTGTTGCACAAAACTGTTTTCATTAGCTTATTAGATTAAGGTTTTTAAAATTAGTTTGTAAGAGTTATTTTAGTGTCTTTTACTGTCCAAATGCAGTAGGTTTAGAAAGTTTTAAGTGGCCTTTGGTATTTTGCAATTCTATCAAAGTCCTTATAAGTCTTTAAATAGTCCTAAGTTCAGCAGCCTAAATTCATAAGCTCCTATTAATTTTAAGTTAT